>JAKZAP010000016.1:7707726-8008625 GCA_023053575.1 Branchinecta lynchi
CCAGACTAATTTCATCAACTGCATATTTTGTGTTCGAACAAAATCCCTTTTGGAAGCATTCCCCATGTTCTCGCTGTTTCCGTACGCGGAGTCCGCATGGAGTGACTCCCTCTATTCTCGCCGTTCCCTCCGATTCCCCGAGGAGTCCTCGGCGACCGGCGAGAATACGCCTATAGACCTAAAACTGAGGATATTTTTGTACAGAATGGTAAGGAAATAAGCATGGAGTTGTATTTTACATGTCATGTATTTTACATGAATTTTATTTTTGTTTTGCGATATTTGAATAACCGCCAAAAAAATAGACAAAACGGCGTTTCCGCGAGTTTCAACTAGTGGCTCGACTGTGTGGCACACAATCGTGTTTTTGCGACAAACAAGTACGTGGCCCACAACTGTGTCGCGGAAACGCCGTTTTGTCAATTTTTTTGGCGGTAATTTCAAATACCTGAAAATAAAAATATAATTCATGTCAAATCTCAATAAATAGAACTCCAGGCTTATTTTCTTCCCATTCTGTACAAAAAGTATCCTCAGTTTTAAGGCTAAATGCTTGAAAAGTAGTTAGCTTTATTGTTTAGACACTATTTTGCTGCTTCATCTGAATTTCCCGGTAGAATCGAGCCACAAAATCGATAATCACCTCGCCAGTTGTTTGTCAACTTTGAGTCACAAAGCGAGCCAAGAAAATCTTGTTGGTCGCGGAAACACACTTTTGGGCCGCACCAAAGGCCGCGGAAACACACTTTTCGAGCCACAATCGACCTACAAACTGTTTGTGGGAGCACGGAAAAACGCCTTAAGTAACATACCGAGCAGGGTGAGAAGGAGTTAGATAGGGGATTCCGGAACATTTATGGCATCCTCAGGGATCAAACGAGTATAGACATTCAGAATGGACGGTCATATGCAATAGATCCATATTGGGTAAGTGTCCGGACTTTGCCTCAGTGGGGAGTGTTGGCAGGGGTGTCGGAAAGAAATGCTCAAACTCGGGCGAACTTCAATGGGTTGTACGCGCAGATGCCTAGATATCCCATTTTTACGTCCTAACTGTATCTGTCACGGCGGGGGAGTTTGAAGCGTTATTTGGTGACGAACTCTTTCAGTTACTTATCCCAGCTGCTTGTAATAGGTGCCATATGTGCTCGTGGCACTTATTTTAGGGAATTACCGGTGTACCAAAGACTGAGGTAAAAAAAAGAGTATATGTTCATCAAGCTGAAAAAGCGAGATGTCTTGTTTATAACATGTATTTTTAGTTGGCTGATAATAAAATAGTTGGGTGCAATTTAGTGCAATTTGCTATTTTCCTGATTAATGAGCAAGTTATACAGACCCTTCTTGGCAAGGATTTTCTTTCCAGTCAAGGAACAAATTAGTTCAAGGGGGAGATACGGTACCTCAAAGCTACTATCACGGTAAATTTCGTACCATTTCGCTTTTCGAATTGTCGTCAACTTGCACGCGATGCGTCAAGTCTAATGGCAAAAAACAAGGTTTATTTGTTTTAGAAACAAAAGGATGTGGAAGAAACCAAGGTTTATTTGTTTTAGAAAAAAATGGATGTGGAAGAAACCAAGGTTTATTTGTTTTAGAAAAAAATGGTTCTCTTACCCACGGTTTGCCACTGCTGAGTTATATGCGACACAATGAACTCTGAACTACTCGGAAGACTCTTTGAGAATCTTATTATGATAATTTTAGGCTAACTTAATATTTTCACCTGCTAACAGTGAAAAAGTATTCGTCAAATTAAAAAAAATTGGATGCTGCTGGCCGCTCAATCAATCAATCAATCAATGAGGGTTACAATAGCAAAAATGAAAATATATTTTCGAAACAAACGATTTGTATTTTTGAAACTGAACTGAAATCAATTCTCGGGTTCATACACGGTTTAAGCCTGTAAAAATAGGTCAAATAAAAGCACCTCTTCAACCCCAAAAATCTTTGGTTTTTTCCAGTAACCTGGGGAGAACTCGAAAACCTGTGACAAATCGCAGACTGCGACCAGTGGCAACACTGAGTCTGAGTCATCCACACTCTTCTTCTTGAGGAGTTGAAGAGAGAGATGCTGACGGCTATTTTCGCGTCATCTATCGATCAAAATGCCACTGTCTTACCCAGCGGTATCTATTGACATGCGAAACGAAATCACCATCTTCAAAGGTATAGAAAAAAGTTGAGCCAGGAAGGAAGTTTGAAGCAAGGAAATTGTGTTTTTTGTTCTCATTTTTCCTTTGAGGCTGCTTAAAGGTATTACTCATGAAAGGACGAATTTTGTTTAATCTTATTGCTTAAAGTATTAAGACATAGGCCAGTTACTCAGTTATGTTTGGCCAGTTACTCAGTTATGTTTGCTGTTAAGCAAGACAGAAAAAAAAGAACAGAAACTGAAAATCTCAAAATCTGCTCAGGAGCTGACACTCTTGAACAGCCAACTATTTTCTAAAGAATGCTGAAAACCAGTAGCCAAAATAAAAAAAACAAAACAGATTGTCATTAGGAACAAGACCAAAGGTTTCGATGGGATCCCAGAAATTCAATATTTGATCCAGACAATTGGGTCTTGTCTTCGCCAGATCCAGTCTTCGCCAGTATCCTTGAACATTTTTACTATTAAAATTCAGAAACAGATTAGGACCAAAAAGCTAATCATCTGAGAAAACCAAGTTCAGATATGGAGTCAGCATGTGTGTTTACCCCTGTAAGTCACATCTGTTTTGAACTACTTGTCCAGCGAAAAAAGAAAGCTCTAAGACGAACTCAGTATTGAACATCTCTTCAAATAAAAATTTAGCTTATAAATTTTTTTTCCGGCTCCAGCCAGATTCCGGTCGAACTTTATGTCTGGGTAAAAAATGATTGTCATACACCAGTCTAGTAGACTACCTCTTTTTCAGTTGTAGTGCTCGAACGTCTAGCACCATGCCTGAGCGCTAGAGCACTGTACCTTGAAATTTATGCATGGTGAATGGATTTCAGCACACAGTGCACACATGAAAAAGCACAATTTCTATCGTTATTTAGTGTGAAACAATACCAAATTGTGCTTTTTCATGTGTAGTGCTGAAATCCAGGCACCCTGCATGAATTTCAAGGTACAGTGCTCAAACATGTAGCACTCAGGCATGGTGCTAGACGTTTGAGACCGTGACTGAAAAAGGGCTAGTGTACTAGACTGTCATACACGGGTTCAGCATCTCTTCTTACCCCTGAATCGGATATCTAATCAACTACAAATAAAACTTTTAACTTTTAATAATTTTCCGGTTTGGCCGGATTCCAGGCGAACTACTTGTCCAGGTAGAAAATTGTTTTCACAGAAGTGTTCAGCATGTTTTCTTACCCCTAGATGAACATCTAATCAACTCCAAATAAAACTTTTACTTTTCACAAACTTTCCGGTTTTGGCTGGATTCCGGGCAAACTAGGTATCCGGCAAGAAAATGGTTTTCACTGTCAAGTTCAGCATATTTCCTACCCCTAAATCGAACATCTAATCATCTTCAAATAAAACTTTTACTTTTAACAGACTTGTCCGATGACAAAATGGTTTTCACCATCGTGTTCAGCATCTCTTATCACCCTGTAATCGACTATCACATTATCTGTTTAAAAATATTTCATTTGCCCCTTAATTTAAACCCCCTTCCCCAACGAACTTGACCTTACTCTTGACTCAAAGAATCCTCACACCAAGTTTCATCAAAATATCTCATTCCCTTTGAGAGTTATAGTGCACACAGATAGATGGACGGACAGACAGACAGACGGACAACTTTTGTGGTGTCATAGGTATCCCTCCACTTACGTTTTGGGATCCCAAAAACTACAATTCAAGTGTTAACTGAAAAGTCAGCTCATTTTTCTTGTGATATCTGAATACACTGAAATATTATGACTTGTCCATGGGATTTTGCATTTTTTTACCTGGGGCTCTAGTAATAACAGTCTGAGTTCTGTCAGAGTTCAGTGTGCACCACAACCCAAAATTCATCCAGGCGCGGAGAATATAATAATATAAACCAAGGCCTGCATTTCCAGTGCAGCGGCATGTGAGAAGCTTGGAAAAATTAAGCCTGTAGAAAGTGTGGAGATGATGTTAAGGTCTGTCTTGCAAGGAGTCAGAAATTTTTATTTGTTTTTTGGCAATGGCTTACATTTGTAGTCGGTAAACATTTCAAGCATAAAGGGACAAGCTCATAGAGGTACCACAAATACTAAAGAATAGGTTCACTTGATGAAATTGATTATCTATGGATAACAAACAAACAAAGTATTGAATTTTTATCGGATTTTTACGCCTTTCTAACTGAGTTATTGATGTGTATCTAGACTGTTTCTGGCCACTTTAGAGGTTTCTGGCAAGTATTTTTGCTTTTGAAGTTTCCTGGTGTGGTTTTTAGTGTTTTCTTTGGTGACCTTTCACTCTAGGGAAATTTGGTGACCTTTCACTCTAGGAGGATGCCAGGGGCTTCATTTCGCGTAAAGCTAGTGGGCAGCAGCATCATTCCGGGTCATTAGATCGGCTCAAAAATTACCTTAAATCACAGCTTGGAGTGAAATAAGGACTTTTGATCCTGTTGAATCATTCCTTGTGATGACTGTTGCATCTGTGGTTGGTTACAGTGTAGTCGAAGATTGTGGTGCATCCCAGTCAAATCTCCACGGTTTTCTCTCAACTCAGCATCCAAACGGCGTTTGAATGCTTCTGTAATAGCAACAGTGTCCTCCTTGAGGTTGTTCCAGAGGTTCACGATCCGGTTCGAGAAGAAGTTGCATCTTGCTCCAGTCCTTACCTGAAATTTGCGGATACATTTTGGGTGTCCTCGTGTTATGTGGGAGTGGTCAGTCTCCAGGAGCTCATTTTCTTGATGGGTTGAGAGGAGTTTGTGTGCCTGGATCATGTCCCTTCGTTTCCGCCTGTAGACTAAGGAGGGGAGGTTGAGTTCCCTCAGCCGCTCACCTTAGGGCTCGTTATCCATACCGGCAATTAGCTTAGTGGCCCTTCATTGAATTTGCTCAAGAGCTGCCTTGTGCTTTTTGAATCGGGGGGTCGCCAGTATGGTTGCCACCTCCAATCTGAGTCTTACTAATCCTTTGTAGAGCTTGGAGCTTGGTGCAAAAGCTCAAAGTTTAGTGAGATAACTTCTTAAGATCATCTTATCTCAACTGCCTGTCATAATGTTGTCAAATCACTTGGTTTCTTGCAGATTTTATGATTTTTCATGGTTAGCTGCTACCCCTGGGCTGGGGGATGTCAATGATGCCTTTGGATGATGCACTCATGTAGATTCACGACAGTGATGCAGATTCTGCATTCATATTGGTGTTTGCCGAACCTGGTTGGACTGTGTACACATAGCTCAGATCGAACTGTTATGTTTGTTCCAAGAGTTGCTAGAATTTATCTTAACTCTTCTGAATCTGAATTAGCAGTTTCTTTGACAAAAGTTTCTTTCAGCAAAAAATCATGCCAAAAAAGTTCACTAGTGAAAACTCGAAGGCTGTAGAAGCCAAGGCAAGGAAAGCTGCTGCAACAAATGCCACCGCAGAGAAGAAAAAGATTGCACTTGAAGAAGAATCTTGGAAAGATGATGATAAGAATATGGCTAAGAAGCAACAAAGAAAGGTTTGTGAGTTTTTTTTTAGTTGGCTCTTTCTAAGGACAGCGACTACTAAACAGAGAAACAACCAAGCCCTAATTAATCCGAAAATCAGGGACAATCAAAGTTTTGTTTGCTCTGTGGGCAAGCAGCAAAAAATTAGGCAGTTATAAATATTCTTTGAGCCCAAGCTGACTTTGAAACATATATTCAAACAATGTTTACATCGGATACGTTAGCTACCATTCTTCTTCAGCGATATTTCGGCCCTTCTTGGCAAGGGTCCTCGTCAGGCTGTCAATCCTCTCGTTCAACTTCGGGGAAGGAAACAAACCTGTAATAAATAACTGAAGCTTTTACCGACTATAAATACAGGAATCAGCCCAACAGGAATCGCCCCAATTCGTGCAGCAAAAACAGCGTCCTTGTCAAAGATTAAATCTCAGGACTAGTTTTTTCATTATAGTGGTATTTGAAGATAATTTACTTTAATAAGATATTTATAGTCGGTAGAAGCTTCAGTTATTTATTACAGGTTTGTTTCCTTCCCCGAAGTTGAACCAGAGGATTGACAGCCTGACGAGGACCCTTGCCAAGAAGGGCCGAAATATCGCTGATGACGAATCGTAGCTGACGTATCCGTTGTAAACATTGTTTGAATAAATTAGGCAATTAATACTAGATAGGCCTACTGTTCATTTCTCATTTTTAAAGCACTTTCCGCCCTTTATACTCACCCTCTAACTTCGATAGATAATACCTCTAGTTTACTCCTACTTAATTTTATCCATTTGTAGGGCTACACAAAAGCAAGTTGAAAACTTGTCTCCCAGTATAGAAGACTAGATACAAAGATACACCTACAATGGGAGGACTAAGGGTCTAAGGAGTGAATTGTAGTATAACATTTTTTGTTTTACCAGCCGGATTTTCTGCAGTTTAATTGTCAAGTTAAAAAAAATGTCAGTCCATGGTCGCCCAGCCATGAACGCCTGTCACCACCATAAGCTAGCCAGTTAAATAGCTATTAGTTAGAAATCCAAAGCTTTGAGGAGCTTACTTACTACTGGGGCGGTCTTAAGTTGATTGTTGTGTATATACTGGGCAAATGCCTAATTATTTACTAGGCTGCGATTTATAAAGTCATTAATTCATTCGTTCAGATTTAACTAATACAAAGACTACGTTATTTCTTTGAAATTGATATAAAAAAAAGTATACCAACGAGTAACCTTCTTATTACTTTCTTCAACAAACTAGTAGCCAAGCTAGAACTTCTTATTTTAGGATGAGCAGGAACAGAAGAGATTACAGGCCCTTGCGGCCAAAAATGAACGTAAGGCCTTAGAAGATGCTGAAACAGAAAGGATTGCTAAAGACGCCAAAGGAAAAGTAACAAACAAAATGACTCAAGCAATGATAAAGGAAGAAACAGAAAGGCGAGAAGCAGCAGCAAGGGGAATCGCAGAAGCAGCTAAAGTTCAAACACACATAACAGAGCCTCTGCCGGAGAACGTGAACAGGATGGTCGTAGAAGGACTGGAGGCTAGAAGCATTACCGAAGCAATATCTGTATTAAGGTTAGAACTTCAGCTTATAACGTCAAAGCTTTATTCAGAAGGCTTAGATTTTTGCGGACCACAATTCTGGCTAGATTTTCTCACTTTTGTCGTATCCGAACAGAAAAGTTAAAAAGCATTGTCTATTTCGTAGGCTAATTAAAATGAAAAAAAAAAGAAACACGCGAAAATCAACCAGAATAACTTCCCAGGACTTTTGTCCAAAGATTATTTCTGCTGGCTTTGAGTTTGCGTCACTTAGATATCACTTTCGTTGGCGAAGATTCTACCAGTTCGGCCTTACGGTCTCACTAAGGTCCACGATGTATATGCTTTGTCGGTTCTTTCGACGCCTTAACCGCTCGATCTTCAAACAGTCTCTGGGCCGCTTGAAGACCACTTGAAGATTAGCCACGAATCCGAATTTCTGTAATTTCTAAATTAGCTGGCGCCAATAATTCTAGATACTATTTGTTTTAAATACAACGAACAGAAGAAAAATTATTGTATTTTGAATTGCAAAGAATGTTCAAAAGGACTGGTTTTACATAATCTGTCTTTTTCCCTTCAAAGCTTGAATCTTTTGCGGTAGTTGGAATCAGAGGCGTTACTAGCCAAAATGTTTGGGGGGAAGGGCGAGGCATTTACGGACTGGCTGGTAATTTCTACCGACTTTTTCTTCAGAAAAACGACTGTTTTCAAGAACAAAAATGACATTTTTGAAAAAAAGATCGACTGATTTTCAGAAAACCGACTATTTTGACGAAAAATCGACGAATTTTCATAAAAAACGACTTTTCATGAAAAAAATCTACTGTTTTGATGAAAAATCGCGGCGCTTCGCGCCGACTCGGTTATTTTTTACCGACAGCTTTGGAGGGGGGGGGGGGGGGCGTCTTCCCTCCCCCCCCCCCAGTCGTGACGCCCCTGACTTGGAATAGAAAGTAGTAGGGGGGGGGGGCTTATGCTTATGAACAAGACAAAATTAATACAATTTGGGAGGAAATCCCTCGCAATAATAATAATAATAATATGGTTGCAATAATAAGGCTTTCGCCTCCATAAATTTCTCGGGACACTTTAAACACTAAATTGAATTTCAGCCAGGCGGTAGTCGGCACTCGCTTTAAATTGGTTGGAAAGTGAGGACACCATCAGGCCTTATGTTATCATAATAACTATGGAAAATTTTAAAAGTTTGTCAGTATCTTTGGCTTGGTATCTTCGATTGTTCCTCTCTATAGGCCTAGCCAACTACTTTGTGTATCAATACAACAAACTTGAACTTAAACATTATTTTCTTTGTCAGTGTCTCAAGCCCCATCGACGAAGACAAACATCCCGAAAAGCGAATGAAAGCCGCATATGCTGCATTCGAGGAAAAAAGATTAGCTCAGCTGCGTCAAGAGAATTCAAATATGCGACTCTCGCAGGTGAAACAGCTGGTCATAAAAGAGTGGCGAAATTCTCCTGAAAACCCAATGAATCAGAAAATAGCAGCCATGACGAAAAGGCTGTGATTTTTTATTACGAATTGGTCCCGAGTTCGAAACGAAATGCCAGGTCGGCCCTGAGCCACTTGACCACCTGAGTGACCTGAAACTGTGATTTTTGAAGTGAAGCAGTGGATTAAATGAAGGTTAGCCGTCGTTGCGAATTAGCGATTGGACAGACTTGTGGTGGAATTGCGAGTCTCGCGATTTTACACCCCTTTTGGAAGCACAGATTGGCACAACCCTTTAGAATACAGATTCACTGAAGATCTTGTAGTCACATGTCATAAAGTAAGAGAAGGTTTCATTAAATTAAATAATGTTCCCCTCTGATCTTTTGCTTGGATTATAAATCCGGCCGCAAAAATGCGGAAGCTACAGGCAGGAAATCTTGGTAAGAGTATGGCAAATGCAAATGATATCGTTGGCAGTGTTTGTGGGTTTCAAATGATATAGTTGGCCGTCTGTTTAGAATGTCTATGAACAAATGTGCTGCAGTGCGTTGCTAAACGCGAACTGAAAGTAACAGAAAATGTTTCCATCTTCTTCCAGTTTTAGGCTACTTCCGAAACTCATTTCCCGAGCCATATCGACTTGACCGAGCATGATAATTATTTAATTTTGAACCAGTTACCTGCCGAATACGGCCATAACACATAACAAATTAAACTAAGACACCGTCGGTCAGACCCACAAAACACCAACTCTCTCCCATTTCTGCCAAATCGGTAAGGATAGCCGCATGGGCTGGGAAGAACAGCTAGAAGAGGTTTCTGAGACTGCAAGAACCTGTTCCGGAGCGGAAGACAAGACGATCCACGAACTCCAGAGATACATCGGACAGTAAAGGGACAATGCTCGGCTTCTATTCGCTACATCAAACACTTGCAATACTGCTTTGTAGAAGATCCGCCCCCCCCCCCCCCCTTCTTGTAAATATGAAATTCTTGACCCGAATGAGCTCTTATACCACTGCATTATCACGAGTACAACGTACGGTAAAACAGTCCTATGGCGGCATGGCGAAATGCAGGATAGAACTCACGCGGTGTCATTGCTCAAGAAGCACCATCTCAACCTATCGACTGAATCCCTCATGCATCCTACTCTCCCCCTGCTGCTGAAGCATCCATCATCAAGACAATCATCAACTTTCTGAGGACAGCGGACCGGCTTGAGTCAATGCGGCTGGGCAACGCTGCCCAGCCGCGAAGAGGTGAAATGGACAATCTCGATCCGAAGCCGTACCAGAACTGAGAGGATAGACGGTATCGAAGGTCTTGAGTTTTCCATACCATCTTCACAGTTAGAGGTCCGGCAAGAGCCTTGTCCTTCGCATCTTGGCCGGCGAAGTTATGATCCACTTGGCTCCTCCAGGGCGGCGCAAGAGGCTCGTTTTGACTAGTTGGCTCCTCCCACAATGAGGACCCAACTTCTCCAAGGGCCAATACCGGTCCGACAAAAAGTATTAAGATTTTGAAGAAGAAAAAAAACGCTCAGTATTTACGCAATTTGATCCAGATTTTTTTTGTTTGCGCAAGCTCAAGACAGATTCTGTCATTATCCGTTCTTGGTTACATATGGCGCCGACTGTCTGACAGCACTTTAGCCTCTTTAAATCAGTTCAGTAAACAAAACTATGAAAACGCCCACTCGCATTCTTGCTTTCCCAAGCAGCTGCTACCTAAAACACAGACTTCGCAACAGACAGTATAATGAGAACTTGCTAACGAATGTGTACAGACAGACTAAGTTAACACTTCAGTATTGGCGCTAGTTCCAACATAAATTCTTCCCCCAAAAAAAAGTAAGAATACACATCACAAGGATCAAGGCACACACGTGGTTATGAAACAGACAACAAGGAACTGCGGATCGAGCGTGTTCCACCCTTCTAACAATAGTAACTATTAGTTACTATTTGCTGACCACGCTCGGGGCCCTCGGGGGTGCAGTAAGCGTGGTAACTACGATCTTTGTGATGTGATTGTTCCAATTAGCCTGTGGCGATATTTTGCCGAAAATATAAATTTTCGTTCCGGCTTGACCCCAAGAAGCAAAATCTGAGACGCCATGCGCAGTAACTACGGTAAGTAGGGTGGAGCACTCTCAAAGTAGAATTAAAATACTGGAAAAGTCAACTCTACTGCTCGAACCAAAACACATCCGATTGTCAGTGCTATCAGATTAGTCAGTAGGTTTTGAGCAACAGCCTGACGAGGACCCGAACGAAGAAGGTCAGAAATCAACAAGTTCAGAAGGCCGACCGTGATTTGCAGTCAGATTGGGCTTGTCGGAATTCTTCACTCACTTGCATATTGACATTATTAAAATTTAATGTTCCAGCGACCACAGTGGCGCCTGCCAGCCTTATTGGTACTTGGTATAACAGCCTTCATCCTGGAATGGACCTATCCTAGATTTGTGTAAGAGCATTCACATTCTAAACACTCGGCAAACATATATTTCTTCAACATGTACCTGCTGACTTCAGGTCTGACATGCCGGTCGGGATTGGTTCAACGCTATGCCACACCCAAATTTGCCGGAACCTGTATACACTGTAAAAAAAAAAATTCTTGCAGTATTTGCTACTGGGATTAATCTTGTCTCTCCTGAGATAAGATTATCGATAATTCGGATTAATCTTATCCCAGTAAAGATAAGATTAATCCGAGTAGAGAATACTGCAGTTAACTTTAATCCTTACTCGGAGAAACTTTTTACAGTGTAGATACGAAGGAGGCTTTGCGGCGTATGACTGAAAGCCGTGCGGTATCGATATTTCCCAGCACAATGGTTGTATAGAGGTTCAAGGCCTTGGTACTATACAGGAATAAAATGACCGTATCTTCTAGCTCTAACGGACAAACAAACAAAAAACAAGTAGACTGCTAAATAGAAGAAGTCACAGTGTCAAACCCTGGAAAAAGGGTAGTCGCTTAACATCGGTCTGCCGCAGATGCCTGATTCTTGGATAAGCTGTGCCAAACCTTGTTAGGGTATGCCAAATATTTAAAGCACTCCCTCGCTCGCACTATTCACTGTTTTTGTTCGAATCTTATCTTGTAAAATAGTTAAAACTAGAATCTGCTTTTTAAAAAATTTCCACGGCTTTCTCCAAGCCGGCAGACTTCTAGCAAAAACACGGAAAATGTACAAAACCGGTTAGTCCGAAAAATGAGCTTATCGCAAACAATCATCGGCGGAGCGTATCAAAAACAGCGAAACACGGCAAATTTAAAAGTTAGTGTGGTGTCGTTAAAGGGGTTAGAATGTGTCGTAAGTCGGATCTGTTATGGAAATAGTTTGTTTTAAAATTATAGATAGCCTGACCATTAAAAAAGAATTTTAAATATTCGTCCGTGAATTTTCACTACTCCATCGGTATTATATTCGGTTAGGGTGTTCAATTCAATTTTCAATTCAATTATATTTAAGAAAGCCATAAAACGGACAAAACGACTAGTAGGTTTCGTGTCACACCAACATAATACAATAAAATAGAAAATATATAAAAATCCAGCCGACAACAGCTCGGTCAGTAAATATGTGTAGGTGTCACATTGTTAGGCGTACTCTGGTCAACGTTTAGCAAAGCCTATCCAAGCATCTTGCGTTTGCGGTACTCGTACCTCAAATACTGCAATTCAAACTGGTCAGTTCAAAAAAGTCAACATAACACTTAGTTACAGCTTTTACGCACTGTCCGAGCCCTGTGCCAAACTCGGCAGGTTGAACTACTTCAAAACTTCGTTCACGGATTGCACTACAGCGGAGGTATGTGTTTACGGATGTTAGTTAACTTTCGGACGGTGCCGTTTCATCCACTTATCAACTGTTCGAAGTGTCCTAAGAAGCTCTGATTGAATGGATATTTTAGGTAATTTTCTTACGATTCAAACAAACAGAAAACGCTCTATCCGACCATCCTAAGTAACATACCCCTTGCTTTTCGGCAAGGAGTGTGCAAACGAGGCCTTGCAAACAGAATAATGCGGAATGGTTAATATTGTGGGCAGGATTCTTAACTCCGTTTGGTATGTTCATTCCGAATTTTTTCGTGAGATTATTTTTGTAGTTGCAATACGCTAGAAGCTTCTAACGGACTCGCGCACGTCCTCCGCGTACACGAATAAATGTACGTGCACATGCAGTTGAAAATGTTCCCAGCGACGTCCCCGAAAAACCTGAGCACCGGTGACGTCGCCGGGGAGGGCCAACCTTGGATCTGGGGAGAGGATCAAGAAATGTAATCTGTTCTCGAACGCGAATTGCCTCCTTAGAACTGCAATTTTGACACATCGTATACAGGTTTCCCACAACCAGAGATGAGCGAATCCGATCATGAAAGGATTCGAATTCGAATCCAGGGCTCGGTATGAACCCGAATCAACCATTTCATACTGAGGATTCGAATCCGGAATCGTATCCGACCTTAGCAAAAATAAAATGATGTACATAGGTATGCTTTAAAAATCAGAAGTCACAAAAAGCACTGATATCTAAGGTATCAGATAACGTGATAAATTACTGAGGATGTTTGGTGGTGGAGACCAAAAAGCTGGATTGCCTAAGCACACTGTGTAAAAACTGGGAAAACGGAAACTGGAATGATGAAGTCTAGGAATTTGAGCGGATTCGTAAGATTGAGTGTTTGGAATCCGAGTCCGAAACCGAATCCAGCGTGACAAGCGGAAGATTCGGATCCGGCCAAAAGGACGAATCCTGGATTCGAATCCGAATCCGGATTCGGATTCGCCAATCTCTGCCCACAACAACGAGAATTCCGCGCGCGAAATCTTGTCGGACTGCGTGAACATACTTTAAGAATTATCTTTGTACAGGTTACACTGCGATTTACCTAAACCGCAAACATGCTGCGATACGGTATAAGCAACCTGCGAGTAGCTGCGTTTCGGTCAACAAAATTGCTTCGCTGCTATAACTCGAATCTGATCCTTCGTTATCAGTTCTCGACTGGACGGAATTTACTCATTACATAGATATTTTGAATGCACTGCACTATTCACTCAGATGACGTATACTCGGGACGGATTCGACTGGTACAACTAGTTTCCTGGATGAACTACTCAGATCTGTTTAGGGTTCTGCGTTGGTTTCACAACGAGAATCCGCACGCTGAATCTTATCGGACTGTATGTGAATGTAGCTTAGGAAACAGCTCTGTACTATAAACGGTTACACTGCAGTTTCCCTAGACCGCATAATTTCGCAAATACGGTATAAGCAACATGCGAGTAACTGCTTCTCGGTCGAAAGCGGGGGAATCGCTTCGCTGCTATAACTCGACTGTGATCCTTCAATGTCGTCTGGACCGAGTTAACTTATCACACTTTCTTTTATGCACTGCACTAGTCACTACTATATTCTCGGACGGACTCGACTGGTAATACCCTATTCCAATTACAGTAGTCCAATTACAGTAGAGGTATGCTTATGTGAACGTCTGCTAACAGCGAACGATCGCCGAAGAAACAAGACCAAAGGTTTCGATGGGATCCCACAAATTCAATATCTGATCCAGACAACTGGGTCTTGTCTTAGCCAGATCCAGTCATCGCCAGACTCCTTGAACATTTTTACAATTAAAATTCAGAAACAGATTAAGACCAAATAGCTAATCATCTGAGAAAAACTTCCTTCCACTACCGCCGATTTCCCGATTTCGGCCAAACTCCAGAACTAATTGTCTGGCGAAAAAAAGAAAGCTCAAAAATGAACTCAGGGTATCTTCTTTCCCCAATAATGAACATCTAATCAACTTTAAATAAAAATTTAACTTATAACAAATTTTCCGACTCCAGCCGGATTCCGGTCGAACTATATGTCCGGGTAAAATATGATTGTCACACACGGATTCAGCATCTCTTCTTACCCCTAAATCGGTTATCTAATCAACTAGAAATAAAACTTTAACTTCTACCAATTTTCCGGTTTTGGCCGGATTCCGGGCGAACTACATGTCCGGATAGTCATTTTTTTCACATAAGTGTTCAGCATGTCTTCTTACCCTAAATCGAACATCTAATCAACTTCGACTAAAACTTTTAATTTTAACAAACTTTCCGGTTTGGGCCGGATTCCGGGCGAACTACTTGTCCGTCGAGGAAATGGTTTTCTCGATCGTCTTCAGCATGACTTCCTACCCCTAAATCGAACATCTAATCAACTTAAAATAAAACTTTTACTTTTAACAAACTTTCCGGTTTTGGCCGGATTCCGGGCGAAATACTTGTCCGTAGAGAAAATGGTTTTCACCACCGTGTTCAGCGCGTCTTCCTACCCCGATATATAACTTCTAATCAACTTAAAATAAAACTTTTACTTTTAACCAACTTTCCGGTTTGTGCCGAATTCCGGGCGAACTACTTGTCCGTCGAGAAAATGGTTTTCACCATCGTCTTCAGCATGTCTTCCTACCTCTAAATCGAACATCTAATCAACTTCAAATAAAACTTTTACTTTTAACAAACTTTCCGGTTTTGGCCGGATTCCGGGCGAACTACGTGTTCGATGACAAAAAGGTTTTCACCATATTGTTCAGCATGTCTTCTTACCCCATAATCGACTATCACATTAGCTGTTTCAAAATATTTTGTTTGCCCCTTAATTTGAAACCCCTCCCCCACCCCTAAATGTAGGGCTACAAAGCCCATCTACGAACTTGACTGGTCCGACGACCCAACGAATCTTCACACCAAGTTTTATCAAAATATCTCATTCCCTTCGAGAGTTATCGTGCTTACAGACGGACGGATGGACAACTTTTGCGATGTCATAGGTATCCCTCCACTTACGTTTTGGGATCCCAAAAACCTAAACCAGGCATTTTTACTATGAATACTTGTAATAACCACTCACGCTTTTGTCACTTTGAATATTTTGCTATTTCACGGCTGAAAATGGCTCAACTGACACCTGAGCCTCGTTTTTGTTGCAATAGCGCTGCCGCATCGCTGCTGCAGCACTTCTTTGCTTTTGTACCAAATGCGTTTTTGGATTCACTTTCTTCTTGGTGAAGTGGCAGCGCTGCAGCATCTTGCAGGGAAGCACGGACTTGGTCGGCGAAGCAAGTCCGCGATTCTCGAGAAGCGCTGCCGTCTTCCTCGGAAGCGCTGCAGTGCAAAAACGGATGTAGAAAGAATCAGTCCGGAATCGGCCGAGAAGTGGACCTGCAGCATGCAACAGAAACGAGGCTCTGGTTTGCTTTTTATAATTTGAAAAGTTTGCCACGAGGAACGCACCTTCAACGGAGAAGATGGCAGTCCGAACCTGCAGATTCCTTCAAAAGAAGAAGGACCTTTTTAGTAAATTCAAAATCAAAGAAAGTTAACTGAATTTCTACTTTAAGCTTGTGCCAGGATAACCCTGACATAGTTGGCTGTTAGCTGATATCAAGTATGTTATTTTTTTCCATTTAAACAGTTAAAACGTGTTCCAGTAGGCATACCTCTACTGCAGTTTTCCTGGAACCACTCAGATCTGTTTACGCTGGGGAGGAATGAGGACTGGTTGAAGGTCAGCAGCATATGTTGGTGCCTGAATACGGAATTCCACAGTTCTGACAATGGCTTCACTAGCGACGCGGAGACTTTTTTTGAAGCCATAGGCTCCTGCACAAGTCGGTTTCCGCTTGGACGGAGATTCTGGAATTCTCATGGATTCACTTTCCAAAAGGGAAAACGAAAATCCGCCGAGTGCAAGAACTAACGGTAATTCATTGCGCCTATACAAATTCTCGCTGACTTGCCGAGATCACTTTCCATCCATGTAGTGGCTTCACTTTCCGAAACTATAGTAGAGAGCACGATGTTGGCATCCTTACGGATTCACTTTCCAAAACACAAAACCGAGAATTCGCCGTGCGCAAGAACTAACGGTAAGGCATTGCACCTATACAACGTCTCGCTGACTTGCCAAGATCACTTTCCATTCATGTAGTGGCTTCACTTTCCGAAACTATAGTAGAGAGCGCGATGTTGGCATCCTCACGGATTCACTTTCCAAAACGCAAAACCGAGAATTCGCCGTGCGCAAGAACTAACGGTAAGGCATTGCACCTATACAACGTCTCGCTGACTTGCCTAGGCACTTTCCATTCATGCACAGTGGCTTCACTTTCCAAAACCATAGTAGAGCGCAAGAGGGCGATGTTGGCATTCTCACAGATTCACTTTCCAAAACGCAAACACGAGAATGGGCCGTGCGCAAGAAGTAACAGTAAGCCATTGTGCCTTTACAACTTACCCCTGACTTATCGAGATCACTTTCCACTCACGTAGTGGATTCACTCTCCACGTCACTTTCCAAAACTAGCAGAGCGCAAGAAAAGAATCGGAAAGCGAAGCGAGTTTTAGCCGCAGTCGTAAGAACGCACGGCGGATGAGCCAGCGGATCATTCCAGACCGCCCTTCGCCTGCCTGACCGGCTGCCAATCTTCACGTCGAGCGAGGAGGAATCCAGCAGTGCAAAAATACCTTACGCAACAAACTAGCTTCAGTTTGGGTCATGCTTCATGGCATGACCAAAATGGCCTATACGTCCGACAACAGGCACAGGTATACATAAGACATCGTCCAAGCTGAACACAGGAATCACAGATCAAAGGAAGCAAACTTGACGACGACCAGGGTAAAGGCACGTTTCTTAAGGTCACTCAAGGGCAAAGGCATCCAAAAAGTCGGCAATCACCCTCCTTAAAAGACCGTCGTCCGCACTGGGCAGGATTTCTAAGTAGCCTCGAGGCAGGGTCTGAAAAAAGAAACGATTCAACTGGTTGTCTTTAGCTTTTCATTCTTCGGAAGATCCACAGGTCTAATTTGGGGGAAGGGGCTGGGTGGTGAAACTTTGGCTTGTTTGACCTAAGGCGTATTCTCGCCGTTCCCTGAGGACTCAGCGGCGCGAATAGAGGGAGTCACTCCACGCGGACTCCAAATACGGAAAACAACGGGAACACGGGGAATGCTTCCAAAATCGAATTTGCTCGAAAAAAAAATACGCAGTTGACGAAATAGTCTGGATCCACTTTATTTTTGGTTTTGTTTATTCTGATTGTTTCTAACTAATTTTACATTGCACCAACACCAGCAAAAATTGCTTCCCCTCCGAATCTGAAAGGGAGTCCTTTTTGATGATGGTGATGATTATCGGAGCATCCCTGTCTGTAGGGATTCAGAATACGGGGAGTGAGTCCCTGGGACAAACAAAACGACGTAACTCCTCAAAAGGATTCCTTGGGGGAAGGGCAAGAATACGCCTCTAAGTGAGGATTCCTTAGCTACCTGTTCGGTTTTGCGACGGTGTTACCGCGTTCAAGAGATTGAAGGGGCTCTCGAGCAGCCGTCATCATTCTATCTGGTGCGAGGTTTTCTTCTTGTCCTAACAAATTATGCATTTTTTTAGCCGATTTTTCTCATTTCGCTACGATTTGGATGCAGAAAGGACAGCATGGGACTTTTAATCCTAAGGTCGGGGGTTGAAGTCCCCTCATCGGGCGCACCTTTTGCGATTTCACTTTTGCTTTGAAAACTAAGAGACAAAAAACCGCTTTGACGAATATTAGAGCCGCTCAGGACCCACTTTCTTGCCCCACGCCTAGGTCCGCAAATGACTTGTTCGTCGTCGTTCTCCTGGTAGGCTATATTTCAAACGTTAGAACTATGTGTTACTTATTTGTCTGACAAGAAAAATGCATTTATTTTTCCTTACTCTACTAAGAAGAACTACCAAAGAAAAGTAAATAGATAATAATACATACACAAAAATAATAAAAGAATAATAATTTAGCTTACCCGTTCCATTTCCAACATTTCTACAAGCGTTACATGCTCTTTGGAAGCGTGTATGAGCAAGCACGGTTGTGTTATCCGTCTGTGGAATCCAATATCCCCACCAGCCCAATGCTGCCCCTTCCTGAAGTGGGATTTGACGTACTGAGGCAGAGAGGCATTGCGCGAGTCGTGGCACAAGAATTTTCCCCGGGGGGAAAACAGTCGGTTCCTTGAAAGAACAGTTACAGTTAGACTTTTGAGTCCCGTACAGGACCAAAACGGTTAGAAAGCATTGCAATTCATCCGATTCCGATCCAAGAATGAACACATAGATGAACAAGTTAAATATGATATTTAACAGTGACAACGGATACGCCAGCTGCATCTCATCAGAGCTATATTTCAGAGCTATATTTGGCAAGGGTCCTCTCCAGGCTCAAGCCGCTCAAACTGAAAATTAATTTGTGAAAAACCCTTGACAAGAGGGGCCAAAATATAGCTCTAACAAAATTCAGCTGACTTATCCGTTTTCACTGTTAAGTATGATTTGCAGTCAGCTTAGGATGAAGGAATATTTAACATAAAGATGAAATAACCTTTCTGCAAAGATAGGGGATTTACCATGACAAATAAACCAGAAGTAAATTTTGAATCAAATTTAGAAGTCTAGGACGCCAATGTCGCGGGTTTGTATACTGGCACAGTCTCCTTGAACAAACAAAGATTTAATTTCGATGGGAAATCAGCTATTGGGACGAAAGCATTACAAGCAGGGACCTGAAAGACAAAAATGCTCTTCCAGCGTGTTACGTAAAGATGAAAAGTTATACAAGCGACTTTTACCAGCGACAAATAAACCAGAAGTTAAATAAGATTGAATAAACCACCAGACGAGCATTTTTGTCGTTCAGTTCACTACTGCTACTATTAGCTTGCCAGTGACCGCGGTGCACCCCCCTCCCCATACGTGACGATCCTGAGCGCGAGGAGTTGATGGCTTAAGTCGATCTCACATTGGCGCGTCGTTGAGATTGGCTGCGTATGCGTTATCTTGCGCTGCGTAAAGGTTGTGCAGCGCTTTCGCGCTGGATCTGTATTTACGTTTTCCTTTCTCGGTTTCTTATGCTGAATTCTCGTTTTTTTCTTCATTACTCATTTTTTTTTTTTTTTTTTTAGTAGGTTCTCTCCAGGTTGTCTTCAAAAGCTTCAATTTTTCACTGAAAAAATCTGATGCGTATGTATCAACGCAACTTAAGTGTAGAACTTGGTTCTATTCTTTCGTTGCGTTTTATTTGTCTGCGTAAGCTCTGCGTTGCGCCACCGCAAGCGCGACGGAAACGTTGCATAGCTCAGTGTGAAAGCATCAACGTGTCAGTGTGAAAACGGCTTTACGCATATGTCAGAACAACAAAGGCTGTGCTGGGGGACAACTCCCCATGTTTAAACACATCAGCGGAAAAAACAACAACAAGGACATGGATAGTTCAAAAGTTGTCCGGCAAAAGTCACTGGCGGTATAACGGGTTTGTTCCAGTCCCTACCAATAAGGCGTTTTCACACGACTCCACATGTGGCTCGAAAAGAGTGTTTCCGCGATTCTTTATGTGGCTATCCAGTCTAGGCTACCCAAACCATTTGTAAATTGTGATGATGATGATGATGATGATTTTATTTATAACCCGTCAAAATAAACACAAGGCACAAAGACGGAGTAAATAATAAGGGAAAAAAGAGAAAAAGAAAGGAAAACACGAAAGAAAGTGATTTGTTGACGTAGAATCAGCTAGTCGGCTCGCGCCGTATCCAAGATCTATAACGAGTAAATATAATAAAATTTATGGATGCACAATACCATACGTTGGGTATATCTAGCATCCTATATCTGATGATTGATACCTGTACCCTAACCCTGAATTCCTCGGCTATAAAGAAATTCTGATTGGTTGAAGACCAGATGAAAGCACTCTTACCTGCGAATCATGCCGTGTTTGACTAGCGGTTGCAGAATCTTGTATATCAAAGGGGGATACTTGGACCAGCGGTGATTCAAAGGAGCTAGTGGAACTGGACCTCCACAGTCAATCAAAATAAGTAACTCGACAACTGAGGCTCGTTTTCTTGCGATAGCCGTTGCAAAGGCTGCA
Organism: Branchinecta lynchi; assembly: GCA_023053575.1. Taxonomy (NCBI): domain Eukaryota; kingdom Metazoa; phylum Arthropoda; class Branchiopoda; order Anostraca; family Branchinectidae; genus Branchinecta; species Branchinecta lynchi. The sequence continues at coordinate 7,728,329 of JAKZAP010000016.1, forward strand.
CTGTAAAAAAGACAGAATTGCTTGTGCGTTTTTTCTCCAGGCAGACCTCTCTGATTAAAAAGACAGAAAATTCTTCAAAATCTAAACTGTATATTTAGGGAGAAGGGCCTTATGAAAGAAAGGCATGGTGCCAACTGTTAAAGGACCGCTCGTACCTAAGGATACTAATATACCCTATTTCCCTGATCATGTCAAGTATTCTTCCTTCCGCCACATCAGCACTTTGTTTTCGAGACGTATAAGTATCACACTACAGGCTGTTATTCCCCGAAGCTCACTGGTCAGAAATAAAGGTTGTGCCGTTTTTGCTGTGTTTGCGATCGAAGCCAATAAGCTTGGAGAGGCTTCATATAGCCAAAGCCATGTGCAGGTAGTTCATATCACTGCTGAGTTTAAAAGCAGCAAATTGTACTATAATATCGATCGGGACGTCTATAATCTGTCTGCGCTTGTATTCGAGTCTGTTTAGACTAGGTAATCAATAGTAAGCTTACCCATATCCATGACCGCATATAATTCCCTTATTCCCGAACCTCTTGATCTGCTTGTCAAAAACAGCTAGTAGGTTTTCGAGTATCATATCAAATGCGTAGTATTTCCTTTTACTCGGACAGCCACTAAAGCCATGTCCTATCAGGTCTGGTGCAACAACTGAATATCCCCTGGTGTTGAATACTGCAACTGTATGGTCCCAGGCTGAGTGACACTCTCCAAAACTGTGAATAAGAAATGCCATCCTTTTCTCGCCACTCCAAAGTCTTGTTGGTTCAACTTTTTCTTCAACTACTTCTGGGAGTTCCACAATACTCTCTGTCTCAGTTTCCATTGCATTTGGATCGGCACCATCTGGTAGCATTGAAATAGCAGACGACGCAACTTCTGAGTCTTCAAATGCTTCATTTGTGACTCCACCATCAACTGTATCCAAACCAGTTTCAGTTTTAGCAGGAGCTTTCTTCTCTTCTTTTACTGCAAGTCTTTTATTTTTGTTCAGTTCTCTCATCATCTTTCGTCCACGGGACCACTGTGTGAAATAATAATCTTCCTCAGTTCCCTTAATATTTTCATTCAGTGATTGGGTATTGGATAGATCGGCCTTGGCAACTTTGATATGCAACTTGTAATCCTCAAATGCTTGATAAATGGAAGGCTCATTCGAGTCAAATAGAGGTCCCAGCCGGGCTCCTGCAATAAGACGAGCCAATGCAGATGGTTCTGTCATCTTCCTGAAATAAACTACGATTATAAAAACACGCAAGAAATAGAAAAGTTGTCAGCTGTCCAAAGCTGATCAAAAACTGTATAAAGGCCCTTCATCTCTAGATAACCCTCGCGACTGCACAAGATAAAATGATAAGGAAGAGTCTGAGCTCTGTTGGGCCTTTAACAGAGAGGCCTTTTAAAAGAATAAGTTTTTCACAGGCATTTATACCTTCTTGGATAGTAAAATTTTTCTCTCTATAGTAAAATATATACAAATGGTTGTTTCCACCTGTCCCTTATAAAACATTTGGCGGTTCGGTGCAACTGCAGAATCCTTTTTCAATTATGGCAATTGTCCAGCAACAGGAATACAGAAACAAATAACCTATTTGACATCATTTGCAATATTTGTCTGAGAAAAATAGCCATTGGTACACTACCCAAGATCATGCATGGCAAAGAAAAGCTCTGCACTGGACTATCCAGAAAGAAATTTTCATGGCTGACAATTTTTTTTTCCCCTCAAATATGTACATATGTTGCCAAATTTTTGGCAGCATGCAGTACTGGGCTCCCTATAGAATCTTTCTGATTTTTTTCAAATTTTTGTTCATCACAGTTTTTTAGTAGTAGGCTACGGTAGGCTTAATTCTCGACATGCTCACTGTGTCATACTACCTGCCGGGGCTGCTGGTGGAGGGTAGTACGACACACCCTGGGTTCAGTATGAATTATTTGTATTTTTGAGTTTTGTTATTACATTTGACTTAAAAACTTTCATTGAAAAAAAAACTAAAGAACTTGGAATCATGAGTAATCAACAGTATGGTGTTTTCAGCAACATTAACAAAAAAAGAACATTCCAAGTTTCATCCCAGTCATGTGATCCCTAGATAGGCATGCCCGACAATTTTCGCGACTCTAGCACCCCCCCCCCCCACAAACACAGTTGCGAAATTCGGTTTGGACGTATTATCTAGCTCCCCCAACCGAGGCAACATCCGCTCCAACTGGTACCAAAAACCGAATCATTTAGACCATATGACCTTTGTAACTTCTAAGTTTCATCCCAATCACTCTAGCCTACTCGTTTCATCCATTGGGCTGCCACAAGATTCTGTGCAACCTCCAACTCTCACAGTTGCTGAATCCAGTTTGAACACATAAATGAGTCCTTTAGGGCATCTTTTCTTACCACCCATTATGTTTCACTATAATCGGTTGACCTGTTCGTAACCTATGGATGCCAAACTCCCCTATTCTTTATTGGATCAGGATTTTCTCCCAGATCATCTGTGACCGTTTATTTTTGTATTTACATGTCGTTATTTATGTGTGTTTGTTATGGCCTTTGGGCTCTGAAGACAAATAAATATCATATCATATCATAGTGCATAGGCTACCCAGCAGTTTCTCAACTGCTTATGATAACTGAAGGTCTCTGCAAGAAATGGTTATTTTATGTTACAACACCTTATCCACAGAGTTTGTAGTTTGGCAAAACAAATTACTTTGAGGGTCAAGCAGTATGTATTTTAGCATAAGTTCTGAGTGAGTAATAATTTTTTTTTTTTTACTTGTTTTCTCCTTTGTTCAGTAGATGTCTCTTAACTGCTGTGGGTAGAGATGAATACTACCAATAGAACCAATAGTTCTGAGAGTGTGTCTGAGAGTACTACCCACTACTCTCCCCTACTGGCAGCCAGAGGCGTTTCCAGCCAAAATGTTTGGGGGGACCTGGCTGGTAGCTCTTTTTAAGAAAAAAATACTGTTTTGATGAAAAATCGAGAAATTTTCACAGAACACCAGTCTACCACAAATCCCTGATTTTTGGATACCCTATGCCAAATGCCGGGTATATCTAGTATTTGGCATAGCCTATGCCTAACACTTATCGCTGGATACCCTATGCCAACTCCAGATACCTGTTGGTAACCTAACCTTGACCTACATCAATATAAAGAAGTTCTGATTGGTTGATTTTTTAGCTTCACTCAAATCATCAATATTTTACTGGGTTACAGTATCCAGCATCTGGCATAGTGTACCCAGCGTTAGGCATAGGGCACGCCAAACGCTAGACATGTTCAACGTTTGGCATAGGGTATCCAAAAATCAGGTGTTTGTGGTTGACTGCAGAACACCCAACAGTTTTTATGAAAGAATCTATTATTTTTACGAAAAACATGACTGTTTAAAAAAATTACTTTAAAAAAAAAAAAAATGTTAAAGGACACCTGAATGAAGAGTACCAAATATCATCCCTACCTGCATGACTTTCGTTAACATTGCCTGCAGAAAACCCAATCCAAATACGAAATAGTGTTTCCGAGCTATGATTTTTGCTCTATTTTGCATCTGTCCTTATTTCAGTACCGAACAATTTTAGAAATGAACAAATGTCTCCAATCAACCCTTCTTCTGGAATACTCTTTAACCAGTTAAGCCTAAATGTATTTCTAGAAGGAGTTCCAATACGATCCGCCCAGCGCTGTACAAGATTTGAATGAATTGCGCTTTTTGTCTTGGAGTCTGCATATGCAAACCTCGAAAAAAAAACATCCCTATTCTGAAAACCTCCCGCTCAGGAGAAGAATGCTCTCCGTGGCCATGTCTGTAGATGCATTCTCCATGGTGCGTTCAAGTATGGTTTCATTGTTCAGGTGTCCTTTAAAAAACAAAATCAATAGTTTCCAAGAACAAAATCGACCATTTCTACGGGAAACCAAGGCGCTTCCACACTGACTCGGTTGTTTTTACCAATTGTCCGACAACATTGGGGGAGGGGTGAGGGGTCGTCTCCCTCTCACAAAGCCCAGCAGTTTTTTGTAAAAAACTATTTTCAAAAACAGTAGGTGTACCTGAAAATCAGTTGATATTTGTGAGAACTGTCAATTTTTGTTCTTGAAAATGTTTTTTTTGTGTGCAAAACAATCAGAAAAACTGACCAGCTAGTTGGTAAATACCTTCCCCCCAAGCATTTTGGCTAGTAACGCCTCTTCAGGAAACTGAGCCGATCTGTCAAGATGATTTTGCAGAGGACCAAAATAAATTGATTTTGCAGAAGACCAAGATTGGCTGGTAAACTCAGCAAACTGACTTACTGATATTCTACTGGACTGTCTTCGTCTACACTGATTCTATGCTGACTTCTTAAACTACATTTAGTTTAGACTAGATGTAATTCAGAATTTGTCTGTTTGTGGCCAGTGTGCTTCCAGTTTGTGCTGTTTTATTTTTCTAGTAATTTCGAATTTACTCTATCGGAAACCATTCCATATGATACTTTCGCAAATTTATCCATCTAACAGACCACGGTTCCAGTAGATGGCCTCCGTGTCCGTTTTCTGTGAAAAATTGCTGAAAAAGATTAGAAGAAAGAATAGGCACTCAGTTACTGGGAATGGAACAAGAAACATTTCAAAACTAAAGAATGTCCTTTGTGCCTAGGGTAACGCAGGTAAGAACTTTATAGGCTTGTTATTTCCGAAGATAAGTTGTTTCGGTCAGCGACACTTAAACCCTAGATGGCCCTTCAAGCTTTCAGTAAGCAAACGGGAACACAGATGACACTGTTGATTGCTTTGTTCCTACTGGATGAACTATATACCTATGAAACAAGTGCTTTTTTTTTTTAAATGTAGGCGGGGCTTAGGAATTTTGTCCATATATTTCAAATTTTTCCTTTTTTTTTCCAGCTGGATGCCGCTGATCTGGATACCGAGTTTGATAACACACTCAAATCAGAAGTTGATGTTTGCTTGAAATGGTTTCCTGTAAGACCTTAGTTCTTTTGTAGGGAACAAATCATTGAAAACATCCCAAGTTTTTGCGACCTGCTCAGACTTGCTGTACACCAAGAGGTCTGTACACCGTCGCCAGCGGAGGTTTCTATCTTTAAAATTGGTTCTGGATAGGAAGCTAATCTAAATTCCATATATACTTCAGATTACTCGCATAGTAGTCCAAGCAGAGATGTTGCGGTAAATTATTAGTTACCCCTGTCAATCTCCAGCTCAGGATGGATTTTTCCCCGGCATCAGGCGAACCAGTGGCTCGGGGCACCGCTCTCTGTCTAAAACTGGTCAAGAACCGAACGAAAATCCACCATCTGTATGCAGAAATTCGAATGATCAGCCCCTCCACATTTACTCACCGTATTTTTTCTAGCCCGACCATAACCTTCTTGAGATAACACCCGAGCTCCAGGCCCTATTCAGGATTTACATCTGGAAGGTGAGCTAGCTTAATTCATTTGTCTGTTAATTCATTTGTCTGCTGTCTAAATCGCAGTTTTAAATCAACCGCAACTGCAGCGGTCATCCTTAAAGTAAATCTGAACTTCCATACTAGAGAGTTTTCGGAAACTTGCGTGAGACCTAAATATTGTACGCTAAAGTTGTAGCTCACGCTGAAGTGATGACGCTGATGACAAATAGGGTGAAAAATATAGCGTTCGAAAAAGTGGACTCTGAGCGAAAAACGCTATTTTTAGCGTCACATGCTTGAACTGTTAAGCATGAAATTTGAAAAAAAGCCAGACTAAATTTTTTTTTTTGGATTGGAAAGAATAAAGTAAGTAAAGTGTACACACTGTACAAGTGTGTTTCTTTTCCATGTAATTGGCTGCTGCTCTTCTTGACATGTCGGCGTTCCGAAAACTGAAGTTTCCGATACGTACCACCAGATTTCAGCTGAGTTGCTAACGTGAGCAACAAGCCTATTTCCGAAAACGCTACTATTTCATTATTTTTCCATTGAGTGAAAGTAGCCGATTGCACTTCGGAGCAACCTAAAAGCATATTCTCGCCGTTCACCGAGCACTCTACTTGAGGAGCCCCCGCGTTTTTGTTTATCCTGGGGACTGACTCCCCGTATTCCCCACGGCCAGGAATGCTCCTATTATCATCACCATCACCAAAAAGGACTCCCTTTCAGATTCGGAGGGGAATCAATGTTTGCTGGTGTTGGTGAAATGTAAAATTAACTGAAACAATCAGAATAAACAATACTAAAAATAAAACGGATCCAGACCAATTTCGTCAACTGCATATTTTTGTGTTCGAATAAATTCCGTTTTGGAAGCATCCCCATGTTCTCGCTGTTTTCTGTACGCGGAGTCCGCGTGGAGTGACTCCCTTTATTTTCACCCTTCCCTTCGATTCCCCGAGGAGTCCTCGGGGAACGGCGAGAATATGCCTTACGATATGAATCGGAATGCAGTGCTCCTTGTGAACTAACATTACACTGTGACGAATAAGAAACAAAATTATACCAGAGAGATCTCACCCAGGGTACAGAACTCTGCTTTGTCCGTGCTTTGGAACTGTTTAAGCGCCCCAGACCAGTCTACCACAAACCCCTCATTTTTGAATACCCTATGCCAAACGCTGGATATGTCTAGCGTTTCACATACCCTATGTCTAACGCCGGACACACTATGCCAAATGCTGGGTACTGTAACCCAGTAAAATATTGATGATTTGAGTGAAGCTCAGAAATCAACCAATCAGAATTCGTGTATAGTGAGGCAGGTCAGGGGTAGGGTGCATCAGGTATCCAGCGTTTGGAATAGGGTATCCAGCGTTAGGCATAGGGTATGCCAAACGTTAGATATGCCTAGCGTTTGGCATAGTGTATCCAAAAATGAGGGGTTTGTGGTAGACCGCCAGACCCCTTTCGAGTATTATCACCGCAAAGTCCCAGAATTGCGCCTCGAATCGCAAGAGTGTGTATGAGATGTCATGATTACTGACCCCTCACTTTATTCCAGGAGACACTTTGGAAGTCCGCTTCTTCAGTTGGTCAGTCGCTTCTTGGTGTTCACTTGGACCGAAACAACCATAAGTGGAAATCCATCCTAGTCGCCTGTATTTATGTCCTTGGCCCCTTAATAGTCCAAAGGCGCTACCTCCTACGAAAAATATTACCGTGGCGCTTCCATGAAAGAACCAGAGAAAATAAAATTGAGTCAGTGCTAAGTTTGGCTAGAACTTTGAATTTGGTTATGTTCCTTTATGAGGGGAAATATCCCACACTAGTCCTGCGGTTACTGAAGTGGAAACACGTGCCAATCGACCCAGATGCCGTAAGAGAGGTCAGTTTCGAGTATATGACGAGAGAGCTGCTCTGGAATTCTTTTGCGGTAAGTTGGTCCAACCCTGCTCAAAGGGTTATCGAATAATAGGTAGGGGGGGGGGGGGGGGCAAAGAAAAAGAAATGAGAAGGTTAAGACGAGAAATGCGTGTCATCGTTGTATAGGCGAGTAAAAGTTGTGCGCTCCCGCGCAGGACAGGGTTGTGCCCTTCTTGGTAGCGTTACGTTTGTTGTTTCGTTAAATAGAAGCTGAATTATACAATTAGCATGCCGTGCGGCACAAGCCTATTCTTCGTATTCAAAAGAAGTTAAATGGCGATTCTGGCGGTCTGGAAAGCTCCGCTGGTTTAGCCTTACCACCTTGCGATTCGGCTCAAACTCTCTTCGCTTCCTGAGACTTTTCTTGCGCTTCGCTTGTTTTGGAAAGTGACGGGGGAAGTAAATCCAGTCCTTTCGTGGAAAGTGGCGAAACAGCGAGAAGTTGTAAAGCCCAACAGAGACACAACCACTTTCCGTTAGTTCTGGCGCTCGGCGGATTCTCGCTTTGCTTTTGCGAATGGATCCGTGAGATCGCCCTTTATTTCAGAGGCATTCTCGCATTTCCAACATCTAGATCATCCACTTTCAAGACTGTGATCCAAACCAGGACTCCGTACGAACACATGGCACTGTCGAAGTACCTCTTGACAAAATACTTAAAGAGAAAGACGAGTATTTAGCCGGTATTTGAACAAAAAGTAAAATTACAGCTAAATGTTTATTTCTTTCAATGGATTGTTTGAGGTTGTCATTTGAGCTTAAAGATCCACTACATTTTCAAGAGAAAAGGTATCTGCCAAGGTCGGTGAAGACTAGCAGTCAATAGTAGACCTAGATTGTCTCCACCCTTCTAACAATAGTAACTATTTGTTACTACTTTCGTTCCAACCTCGTGGAAAGTTACTGTTCCAACCTTCTTGAAAGAGTAACTAATTGCTTGCGCTCACGCTGGGCAGCGTAGTAACTCTGTGGCGTGATTGGCCCCATCATCCCCGGCGCGATATTTTGCCGACAATAGGAAATTCGTGCCAGCCTTGACACCAAGAAGCCAGGATCCGTGACGTCATGCGTAGTAACTACGGTAAGTAGGGGGGAATACGCTCCTAATAAACAATACAAGAACCGGTCACTGGAGAGAAAGAGGGACGAATGCTGTAACTAAAGGGGTGAAATTGGTTTCAGCAATTTTTTAGTCATGTCGGCTGGTGTTACAATTTTGCACAAAAAAGACATGGCTGTGCTCGCGTTATCGTTCACATTAGTTGCGTTTTTGATTGCCGTTCCCTTCTTCTTATTTCTCATTTTCGATCACCTTACGAGTTCACCGTTGTTGAAACGGAGACCGTGTCAGTTCCCGGTTCTACACAAACGCAGTTCCCGGTCCGAGTTCGCCTGTCATGAATAAATTAACCCAACAAAATTGGAAGTCCTAGAAAGTGTGTTTGGAAATGGATCATTACAACTTGTATGTTTCAACTCTTCCAACTACAACAATTGACTTTTCACTGTCAAATGTAACTACCCTTTACTGACTTATTTAGGCGATTTTATGAATAATTTACCGGGATGCTTATTTATACATCACCTGCGTCTTGAAACGGCGAAGGCGAACTGAGTCTAAAAACAGAAATTAAGCTTCAGCGGCGAACTCACAGAGGAACTTACACAGGCGATCAAAAACGCAACTATTGACGGATAATTGATTCTACTCCAATTTCTGCTAGTTAAATCCTATAAGTGTGTCATTCATTAGGCTTGCGCTATGCTACCCCATGGCTAGTGCGATAAAATTTCTATTGCATGGCTAGATGTCCGATAGTTTTTTTCACAGAGCTAGGTATAGGATTATATAAAATGCTGCCGGCCTTGGTGACATACAGGCTAACCTCTTACTTGCTCTGAACTGACTTTCGTCTCAGTTCTCACATTTAAGCTCAAGGTCAGCCAGGTGATTGGCTAGGTATGCTTAAGCAGACTTAAATGAATATTCTTTGAGCCCAAGCTGACTTGGAAACATTTATTCAAACAATGTTTATAACGGATACGTATTTGAATAAACAGACTTAAATGCTTATCTTTTCTTTTTTCTTTAGCAGTGTGTTATTATTATTATCTTTGATGTAATTGAAGCTGTCGATAGTTTCAGCGTTATTTGAATTTTCCGTAAAGCTGTCCCAGGGCCAACATTCAAAATATTTCTGAAGTTGCACTTACTCTCGTTGTTGTGGCAAGCTCAACTACTTTTGCCCGATGTGTGGAAAGGTGGATGAGGATGTGTTCCACTTTATGTGTGAATGTGAAGGATTGAGTGATTTAAGGGTCGAATTATTTGGGGTGGGAATTACTAGGGAGGAGTGGCTACTAGAAAAAATTGAAAGTACAAATATGGGGGATATCCGTAAGGTGGCCAGATTCCTCCGCGTTGGTTTGTCCCATAGAGAGCGATTTTTGTAGTTTGTTGTGTTTTTTCTTGTTTTGTTGCCATGACCCCAAGGGTTTTTTCGTGCAATAAATTCATTCATTCATGCCACCTAGTCTAACGGTTGTGGCTGGTTTAGAAAGATAGAGAAAAGCCTCATTGATATCCCCTTCCTCCCTTCTGGCCTAAATTTACATCCTCAATCTATACAGGAGCTGTTTACCGGTCTTCTTCCCATATTTGATGTATCCTGGCTTCTAAAAATGTGGAGCAGCAAAAGTGACAAGAGGGTGCGATCAAGCGACTTCTGCGCTGAGTGTGAGAACGAGGTCATCATACCAACTAAAGCCAGCTGCGGACACTACTTTTGCTATTACTGCTTACAGGTAGGCGACCTTATTATTTCCAGGAACGAAAAAGCTGATTTCTATAGCTGGTGTGTCAGGCCAGACCTTAGCAGTGGGAAAGACAGGAAAATCATATAAGTCGCACCATCATCGCCATTTAGTGCTTGGACTTTCTTAAAGATCATCGCTCTATTGACATTACGACCAATTGTTCTGCATAGATGCAAAAGAGGCTTTCCTTCGTATGACTAGAGCACGTGGTTATTGGGATTTATTCTTATTCGAATGGTTTTGAAACCTGTAGGAAAGAAAGATAATATAAATCCTTTTTGTATTTATCCTTCTTACCATCGTGCTTTAAGGTTTGCTTTAAGAGTTAAATTGCTCAGGAGAAGAAGTCCTGTACAACTTATCAAAGCTCATAATGGTGAATCGAAGCAACGGATGACGACAGGAGCTGCTACGTTATTGTTAAACAAACGGTCAGCCCCTAAAGGTTTCTTTTTCCTAAGGCGAATCTTAAGAAGAACTCCAAGTACCGCTGTCCTCTCTGCAATAATCCCGCAGTACAAGATAAAGGCAGCCGAGCCTAATTGGGTAATTCTTTTAGTGTCACTTATATCCTGTTTTTATCGCCTATAAAAGTTAATGTCGGGAAACTTCGAAATGATTAGGTGTGCGGTATTCTAAAAGTGCTCGTTCGGTCCAAGCTGACTGATATCATTGCGCTAAACCGATAGGCAGAGCTGGGCGAATCCGGATTCGAATCCAGGATTCGTCCTTTTGGCCGGATTCGAATCTTCTGCTTGTCAGGCTGGATTCGGATTCGGACTCCAGACACTCGGTTTTACGAATCCGCTCAAATTCATAGACTTCATCCTTCCAGTTTCCGTTTTCCCAATTTTTACATGGTGTGCCTAGGCAATCCAACTTTTTGGTCTCCACCTCCAACCATCCTCAGTACTATCACGTTATCTGATACCCTAGATATTACCTTAGATATCAGTGCTTTTTATCACCTCTGATTTTTTAACCATAACCTATGTACATGATCTGATTTCTGTTAAGGTCGGATTCGATTCCGGATTCGAACCCTCAGCATGAAATGGCGGATTCGGATTCGTACCTAGCCATGGATTCGGATTCGAATCCTTTCATGATCGGATTCGCCCATCTCTGCCGATAGGTCAGCTAAGATTTCGTCCGGCGATTTTTTGGCCATTCTTGGCAAGGGTCCTATTGGGGCTCTTGCTAGAATGACGCAGGTTCGCCTTTCTAGCAACAACCTGAAGAGGTCCGTTGCTAAGAAGGGCCGAAATGTCTAGATTAAATCTCACCTGACTTATTTGTTTAGTGCCATCAAATACAAAGCAACAGACAAGACTTTCGCCTCTAAATAAGTCAGAGAAATTTTGAGTAACACAACTGACCTGAGTTAGAAATCCCATCAACAATGGATCGATCGATTCAAGGTTAACCGCATCTTAGGTAAGGCTGTTCCAAAATCAACTTCATATAAAATTTAACTTATAACAATTTTTTCGGTTTCAGCCGGATTCCAGGTGAACCATATGTCCGGGTAAAAGAAAATTATAATATATGGACCCAGCGTCTCTTCTTACCCCTAAATCGAACGTCTAATCAGGTACAAATACAACTTTTGATTTTAACAAATTTTCCGGTTTTGGCCGGATTCCGCATGAACTACTTGTCCGACGAGAAAATGGTTTACATATCCGTGTTCAGCATCGCTTCTTACCCCAAAATCGAACATACAATCAGCTTCAAATAAAACTTTTACTTTTAACAAAGTTTCCGCTTTTGGCCGGATTCCGGGCGAACTACTTGTCCGGCGATAAAATGGTTTACATATTCGTGTTCAGCATGTCTTCTTACCCCTTAATCGACTATCTCATTAGCTGTTTAAAAATGTTTAGTTTGCCCCTTAATTTGAACCCCCACCCCTAAATGTAGGGCTACATAAGGCCATCTACGAACTCGACCTTTCCCTTGACCCAAAGAATCATCATACCAAGTTTCATCAAAATATTTCATTCTCTTCAAGAGTTACCTTGCTCATAGACAGACAGACAGGCGGACAACTTTTGCGATGTCATACGTATCCCTCCACTTACGTTTTGGGATCCCAACAAGTCCGCAAGCGCTCAGACGTGGTCTGCAAAAGTAAAATGTTTATCACATTTATATACAAGCAGCTTTAGAACCAAGACATTTCTCTTCCCCAATAACCAAACAAGTATTGAAATAACGTTGTAATCACCCCCCTTTAAAAGCTTTAAATGTAAATAAACCGCCAGTATAAATCCAAAGAAATGTTGAAGATCTTGCACGAATAGCATTTGTTCGAACACTGAATGGCCTGCCTGCCAGTCCCACCCTTCAAACATTTTCCATTAGCAAGGTAATAACAAGTGCAATAAACTAATTCGTAGCAGACTAATGCCCCCTTTGTCACAATTCATTAACAACGGTATATCATCGATCATATGACAAAACACTCCAGTTTCCAACTGTTCGTTAAAGATTAAAGTACGTCGCGTCGTCTTATTTGTTGATGTTACACCAAATCCTCATCCATAGACATATCTCCCCAAATATACAAGAGTTGGACTCGAGACACTTGTGCTTTTTCTTCCCATTTCTTCTTCCCCCCTAAGCGTTTGTCAAGATTTCCGGTTCCCTCCACCCCCCCCCCCCCAGTGTCATCGGGTCCAGTCCGGATTTAAAGTGGGACGTCTGATACACGAGTTTCTCCTAAATATCAACTTTAACCAAGATCCGATCACCCGTTCGCAAATTAAAAATATCTCAATTTTGGCTTCCCCGTCCCTCCACCCCCACCCCCCCAGATGGTCGGATCGGAGAAGTGACTATTGCCTATTTAATTTGGTCGGGTCCTTGACATGCTTGCCAATTTTCATTGTCCTAGCACATCAGGAAGCATCGAACTCGCGGGATCACTAGAAATTCGGACCCCCCCCCCCCCCCCCCAAAATGAGCGGATCCGTTCCGGTTATGTCAGTCAGGTATCTAGTACTTGTGCTTGTTCTTTCGACCAAGTTTCATCTGGATCTCTCCACTCTAAGCGTTTTTCAAGATTTCCGGTTTCCCCCTCCAACTTCCTCCAATGTCACCGGATCCGGTCTAGATTTAAAATGGAACGTCTGAGACACGAGGTCCTTCCATATATTCCATATATCAAGTTTCGTTAAGATCCGATCACCCGTTCGTAAGCTAAAAGAATATAATTTTTCCGGATTCCCCCTCCCTCCACTCCCCTCAAGATGGTCGGATCGGGGAAGCGATTATTTCTAATTTAATCTGGTCCGGTCCCTGATACGCCTGCCAAGTTTCATCGTCCTAGCTTATCTGGAAGTGCCCGAGCTAGCAAAACCGGGACCGACTGACGGACAGAAATTACAATCGCTATATGGCACTTGGCCGAAGGGCAAGTGCCATAAAAAGTCCATCTTCTATATCGCCATGTATAGCCTCTAGGCCAGTGGTTCCCAAAGGGGTACGCGAGACCCTTGCAAGGGGTACGCGAAGGTACCAAAATCTGTTTAACCTGTATTTTCAAAATATCACCTCACTCGTTTTTGATTGCCGAAATCCTAATAATACCAGCAGAGGCATCACTAGCCAAAACGTTTTTTGGGGGTAAGATATTTTTTACCGAGTGGCTGGTAATTTTTACCTACTGTTTTTCCAAAAAAATAACTGTTTTACGAAAAACTGCGGCGCTTCTTTTTACCAACTGGCCTACCACTTAGAGGGAGGGGTGTCCCCAGTTGATGCGTGACGCCTCTGAATGCAAGCCCTAGTGAAAATTCATCAAATAACACTGATTCCAGAACAGCTAGCCTACTGCTGTAAGATCTATTCCGATGTCAAAACAATATTGTTCAAAAAGAAGCGAAGGCTTTGCAAGTTCTAGAACAAAATTAACGAAAATGTCTGCGATGCAGCTTGATGAAAGCACGGATTTGCGGGATGTGTCACATAAAGCTCACATGATAGTATTTGTCCGTTATCGAGATTCTGACATAAAGAAAATATTCTGTTTTGCGAAAACCTCCAGTACCGAGGACAGCATGAACAAACTATTCGTATGCCTGTTATTTATCAGTTTGCAGTGACAGGGTAGAACTGACGACTGGATTCAAAATACAATTAGGGGAAACGTGACGTCAAGCTCCGTTAAAACTGTGATGACTGTAAAAAATGTTGCCGTTAATGACATCGAGCCGAGATTTGAAATTTTTTTTTTGCTACAACGCAGTCTCAAATGTCTCTTTGATTTTGTATATATTTCTACCCGTGTATGACTTTTCATTTATGACATAATTATCGCCTTTTTCAAGTTCTGAAAATGGGGGTACGTAACCTTTTCGAACCTTGTTTAGGGGTACGCGGTACGGAAAAGGTTGGGAACCACTACTCTAGGCTATCCCTCGATATTTTATTGCAATCGGATACGCGGTTCAGAAGGTACAGAAGAAGTATGCCAGGAGCTTTTGCACTTAAGGGGTTCATTACTTTCTGGGAATGGTGTACATCTTCTTGGTATCTTACGATCTACGTCACCAAGAGTGATTGTTTCTTTTGGAAATTTTGTGCAAAAAGCACTCGAGTTGGGAAGTGCTGTTTCTTAGTTTGTTATTTGGTTTAGTTTCCTCTGATTTGTTTGTTTATCCTTTATATGGCCTTTAGGTTGTTCAATACAGATATACCGTTGTGAGAACGCTGGAAGCGACTATCTTCGCACCTAAGATGTAGGCTACGGGAGTTGTAACCTTACAGCATAATATCACAGCTCAGCCTACTTTAATGAGATTGTTTTGCTAATATCGTCCGTCAGTTATATAAGCTGAATATAAAAATTAACCAAATGTTTAAACCAAACCGTTCCAGCCTTCTTCCTTGCAGCAATTTTCAGAAAATAACCCACACTGATGCTGCTAAACAACACGCATGACCATGGAATGTCGATCATTCCACACACCCCGACCCTCTCCCTCCCACTTTTTCTCACTCCAGGATAAACACATCTATGGCGGTGTCCAAAAAGCGGCTCGGCGAGGACTGACGGGATTGGAGCGCTCCTGAAGCTGTAACTTCGAAATAATCACCGTCATCAGCAAGCTATTCATCGGGATACCAGATTCTTATTGTTTGCATGTGAAATTTAAGGTTAGGACATCGCCCCTCGCAGTGTTCAAGTACCAATTGTTTGAGCGGTTTGGGGATTTCTTCTCTGAAATCGTAACTTCTCATCATTAGGCCTACTCGTTTGCCTTCCTAGACAATGCGATTTACTCACTTCCCAATTTCTGTGAGAACACAAGAATCACAGGCGTTATCCTCCAGCAAACAGAGGGATCCAGATGAAAGCTTGGTCTCCACTGCTTCAAAGTATCGTAACAGCATCCAAAACTTTGGACTAGTGTCCAGAAATTCGGTTGACCGTAAATCCTGAAGCATCATCCAGGCATCCAACTCCGTGAGAAATCGGCTGAAGACGGCGGTAAAAAAATCACTTTCCGTCACGCCTACCAGCCAGAGCTCGAACTGATGGGAATGTTGGTATAGGAGGGTAAACGTTAATTCGTCTTTGAATGGGAGGACACTAAAAGCACAAGACTTCATCGGGATATTGCATCAGCCTCCGTGGGAAACGGGCTGAAGAGGGCGACGGAAAACACACTTTAAAGATCGGCTAGATCATTCATCCTGAACGGAAGATGTCATCCCAGCGGTCAGTTTAAGGGAGGAATGGAGACTGGTGCTTCCATGACTGCCTACACAGGCGTGACTTGGCAGGCATAATTTGTCGATCTGATAATGGTGGGGGGAGTAGAGGGAGGGGAATCGGGAATATTCAGTCTTGCGTAACTTTGGAACGGGTGATCGGATTCGACAAGACAACACGTCTAACGTGGAGTAGTCCCCTTTTCCTCCGTACTTAAGGATATTCTTCCACTTTCCTCTCTGTCGGCATTAATTCCAAGCAGACTGTAAATAACCGGTACAGAAATTTCCCTGACTAATATATGGCAAGTCTGCACTACTCGCATCAAATTATCTTCCTCGGGAACGCTCACTACAGTCTGCTGCCACACGACCATCTTTATCGCACAAGTGGAGTTCTTGACACTCATATTTAGGAAATTTACAAGATCATTGTTCATCGTAATTCACAAGCACGTCTTCCAGATGCTGATTATCCCTTGCTTTCTTGTTGACACGTTTTTTCGCTCCGTTTTTCTTCCGCTTCATAGGCATTGCCGTCTTCCGCGTTGTCGTGTCCGTCATGCCCCGGATTCCCTGTTTTTCAAGATACTCCTCAATCTTGTCATCATCGATGTCAACAGGGACTAAGCGCCAAAGTTTGACGAAATCTTCATCCACGTCTAATTTCGCAGATCGATCGTTGTAGAAAATGATTTTATCCTTATCCGCTCCTTGTACGAAAATGATTTCGTTGGCTAGTTGCTAAAAATAAATCAGAAATCAAACTCCAGCTCGTAACCGGCAGCTCGTCGACACGAAAGAAACTACCGGAAGAAAGATCTTATCACATTAATACAAGCAAGATAGGTAATTGCCTGTTAAATCGGATTATGAGCAACTTAACTTTTGAACGAAGTAACCTATTTAAATTTGCTTAACTGGTTTAAAATAGTGCTCGTTTGATATACGCACAACGCACATCGTGATGCTCAGTGAGGCCGCATATCCGTGTTACCACGCAGATTCGGTGAAGTGCAGGAAAGACAGCTGTTATCCTTTAAATTATCTTTAGCCTACATAACTGAGGGGCGTCATTTAGGGCGGCGACGAGGGGGTGGGGTGGGGTGGAGTTGCCCCCCCCCCCCCGGGCTTCCCAAGTGGGCCCAGAGCTACCTTCGAAAACCCCTGTAAGCCACTGTTAAACCTGTATAAAAATCATTTTTCTCGTTTTCGTGAATATATTGTTATTTTTCGTTCATATGTTGTTAATTCAATTAAGTGTTTTCGGTCTATGGTCCAGTCTTTACGGTTACGACCCTTTTAAGTGTTACGTTTGCGAAAAGATGACACTGGCCAGACAGAAAGATGCCACTGATTCATTTGTTTTCAATACGCCCATATTAACTTCATATATCTGTCACAAGCAGAGCGCATAGAGCACCAGTCACATTTTTTTTCCTAAGTAGAGCGTCATCTAGCGGATAACGAGAACACATACAAGAGAGGATCGCCTAGAAATCATGCTAGTGGAAGGCACTTGATAATTATTATTATTATTATTATAATGTATTTGAATCCTTCAAAACTGAAGAGTAATGTATAAAAAGGAACAACAACATGTCAGTCAAACTCACACACACTTACATACTAATAAACAAATTAGCCTACTAAATATACAACGAAGTACATGGAAAAAAACGAAGCTCAAAATAAACAAACTAATCAGGGCGCTTTTTTGTGAAAAAAAGGAAAAAGGTTGTGTCGAAGAAGAATGTTGTCAGCCTTTTTATGAAAGTTCTGGATTTTACCATTTAAAGTTTCCAAAGGATTCTTCACTTTAAAATTCGAAGTTGGGAAAGAGTTACTCGCAGAAATCGGGAAGCCAAGAAGGAATTTAGAGAATTTATAATAAGTAACTTTTAGCGCAGAAAGTTCACAAGGACGGAAAGAAGAAAAGAAAGAAGACGGAAAAAGAATGTGAGGAAGTGCAACAGCCGTATAAATAGAACCAAGAACATCTCTGCGATACATCCCTCGTAAACGAATAACAGCACCGAATGCTCTTCTTATTTTATCTCTATTTATGAACCAACATCATGACCCTTTGGCGCCCTCTGTTCTAGATAGTAGTTTGAAGCGAACCTGACTACTGTACCTTAAAGTTCAATGGGCACATCAAACTACCCCAATCCCACTCTGTAACAACCTAGGACCAATGCTTACCCCCTAGCTCAGCAGATTTTTCAACAGTTTCCTCTCTGTCATATTTCAAAGCGTAATTTCTGGGGCCAGTACATGCTCAAATTTACTAGCTTGGACAAAGATAAGAGTGACGTTTCTTATAATACTTATAGTTGTTCTTTACTTAATGCCTAAATCAGCTTGTAGAATTCAGATTTTAATAGGCTATTTGTTTTTGAATGATTTCTGAAGCTAAGTTATTTTTTATAAACTTATTGCATATTCCGGAACATTTTATAAAGCACGTTAGCCAAATTACGACCGAAGAAGAAGTGGAAGAAAACCATCGAAGACTTAAATTATACATGACTAGAATATTTTGGAGATTTAACATGTCTTCTATAGTGATTCCGGTTCCCCATTTGCACCCTGCTTTGGTGACATTTCAAATATATCCTTTCCTATCAAGCACTGCCGGGTGTTTTTGAATTTCCTGCCACGATATCCCAGCTCCTAAGATTTGGATCGCCGAAATTACAGAGAGGTAAAGACAAGCGATAACAAGAAAACGGCCGATTTTCGTAGCGCCTTCTAGAGGAAGTCGGAAATGTTTATTTGTGAAGCATTTTATACAAAATAAATCATTAGAAGTATTCATTGTACTTTAAGGATTTTTGATCCATTTGTAGTCAAAAAGACCAAATGAGTTTTCTATTTGTCTGAAGAAGAACATCCAAAGCACCATCTACTTTTTGACGAAGCTTCGCGTCATCTAACGCAAACCGAGGAAGCGTCTGTTTCGTATAGTTCTATTTCTCGTCCTACTTCTATTTTTTTTTTTTTCTCTGTTTTCCATTTCCACACTCTATTTTTTTCGGCTCTGTGAGGTGTAATGTATTATAAAATACATACATTCATTCATACGAGGGGTGATCGTCGAGAAATCATGCTAGTGGGATGCCCTTCAAAATGATTATGAATCAACATCTTGAGCCCTTGAGGGCCTCTGTTCTTGGTACTTCGAGCGAACCTAATCACTTTACCTTTAGGATTTTTTCCGAGTTTGGCAGGGACTCCTGGATATCCTTCAAGGAAATGCCGCCAAGACCCTTTAGGTCATACTGCCTCAGGAGCTTAACGAAAGTCTTCCTGTCCCTAATCTTGTAAACTGGCTTGTACATAAATGTGCCTTCCGGAGTCACCTCTATCTTGGGATTGCTAATCAGTGCTTCTCGCTCCAGCCACTAAAAGGAAAACAAAGATTAGTACAGTACATCCTTACCCAGGGACGGAATTTTTATGCCCTAGGCAAAATCATATAATTCGGTACCAGTTGACTCCCCCAATAAGGAGGAGCCAACCATCCAACAGCCAATCCCGGGACTCGGCCCTACCTTTTTTGAAAAAATATCTTCCCCCGGTGAAGATGTATGGATGATCAACGTAAAACAAGAGCTACGAGCTCATATGGCACTTCTTACGAATAGGTGGGACAAAAAGTTGACGAGAACGTCACAAAATACCCCGCCGTCTCAAAATACGGTTTGGACCTAGAAATAGGATATCTAGTTTCATACAACGTCAGAACATTTGTGGCATTGCCTTGGATCATCGAGGGGAAATGAATTTTCTACCTTCCAAGTTTCAACCCATAGATCCACTCGTTTGGTCCCTAGACGTGCCACACGATTTCCGGCACCGATCCATCTCCTCGCACGCTGCCGAATCTGGTTCTACTCCTAAATTGATCATCTTAAGCATTTTCTCGTACCACCTATCAAGTTTCGCTCGAAACTGAGCATTTTTTTTTTTTTACTTTTACCCCCCCCCCCCACCGTTGTCGGATCTAGTTTGAACCCAAAACTGTGTTATATAGGGCATGTAATGCGTAGCATAGAATTCCTCTACATTACAAGTTTCATTCGAATGGTTCAAATTGCCCCCCCCCCCCCGCTCCCCCGATCGTGGCTTTATGTGGTTTGGAGGCACGTCTTGCTCGTCTAGGTCCACAGTTCTTACCACCTATTAAGTTTCACTCGAATCGGACCACCCGTTCACAGCTTACAGATTCCCTAAAATAATGTTCGGGTCCTAGAAGACAAATTTTCCTAGGGCAATGTATGGGATTCGTAGGTCTAGTACGCCTGCAAAGTTTCTTCGTCACTTCCTCGTCACATCTGGACCCATCCTAACTGGCGATCACTAGAATTCCGGGAAACCCCCTCCATCTCCCCCCACAAAGCTCCGATACGATCTGGCTCCGTCAATTAAGGCCTAATGCGTGTTCTCCCCGCCAAGTTCCACCCCAATCCCTCGACTAAGCTCTAAGCGTTTCAAAAGTTTTCCGGTGCCCCCTCCACCCACAGGTATTGAATCCGACCCGGAACTGACATGGAACATATGAGACGACAAATTTTTCCACTTGCCAAGTTTCATTCAAATCCAATCACCCATTCAAAAGCTGCCAATGCCACTAGATTCCGGATTCCGCATCCATCCACTCCTCCCACAATCGTCCGATCGAGGAAGCGACTATTCACAAGTGAATACTCGGGTCCCTGACACGCCTACCAAGTTTCATCGTCCTAGCACATCAGGAAGTACCGAAATCGCGCGATCACTAGAAATCTGGCCTCCTCCCCCAACTCCCCCACAGTGCCCGAATCCGTCCTATTATGTCAATTACGTATCTAGGACTTGTGCTTGTTCTTCCCACCAAGTTTCATCCCGGTCCCTCCACTCTAAGCGTTTCCAAAAGTTTATTCAAACCATGTTTACAACGGATACGTCAGCTACGATTCTTCATCAGCGATATTTCGGCCCTTCTTGGCAAGGGTCCTCGTCAGGCTGTCAAACCTCTGGTTCAACCGTTTCAAAGTCAGCTTGGGCTCAAAGAATATTTGTTTCAAAAAATGTCAGGTCCCCCCCCCCCCCCCCCGACGTCTCCGGATTCGGTCCGAATTTTAAATGGGACGTCTGAGGCACAAAGTCCTTCTGAGCATCAAGTTTCATTTAAATCCGATCATGCGCTCAATAGCTGAGCTTGCCACTAGATTCTGGATTCCCAATTCCTTCAATCCACCCGCGATGGTCGGATCGGGGAAACTAAATTCTCATGTCAATCTGTTCGGGTCCCTGATGCGCCTGCAAAGTTTCATCGTCCTAGCACTTAACTCGCGGGATCACTAGAAATTCGGATCCCCTCCCCCAACTCCCCCACAGTGACCGGATCCGGTCCGCTTATGTCACTCAAGTATCTAGAACTTGTGCTTGTTCTTCCACCAAGTTTCATCCCGAACGCTCCACTCGCGTTTTCCAAGATTTTCGGTTCCCCCCTCCACCACCACCCCAATGTCACTGGATCCGGTCCAGATTGAAAATGGTGCGTCTGAGACACGAAGTCTTTCTATTTATCAAGTTTCACTAAGATCCGATCACCCGTTCTTAAGTTAAAAATACCTCACTTCTCCGGAACCCCCCTCCCCCAGATCGTCGGATCGGGGAAACGACTATTCTCAAGTCAATCGGTTCGGGCCCCCGACATGCCTGCCAATTTTCACCTAGCACATGAGAAGCACCGAACTCGCGGGATCAATAGAAATTCGGATATCTGTATCTGTAAACACGGCCCCAATCAGGTCACTACATTGATAAACCATCCCTGAAAAGTGCTTAATGCCAACCTAAAATTCGTTTTACCGAGTTCAAACTTTTTTGTACTTACAATCTTGATATTCCCAGTTGCATCAAGTTGCTGGGTTTCATCCAGAATTTCATCCAAAGTCAAAGGATGGTCTTCACCTTCAAGATGCCTTGTCTGCATGTGCCTCACTATTTTGGCTAGGACGCTGAACTTGTATTTGGAACTGCCCGTCATCGTTTTGTAACTGCAACCATAAACTATTGTGACCATCATATCCATAAATAGCAAAGCAATATTAGTCTAAGCTAGAAGGCTTACTCAAGGTATGTTCCAACCTCCTATCGATAGAGGTATTACCTTTATGAAGGAATATACGGACTGTACTGAAGTAACGAATGGTCGAAAGCTAGAGTGTACAAGTCTAGTACGCTAAGCCCTTTTTTGATACCCATGCTCAAACGGGGTGGGATGCCTCCAGGGGTGAGAAGAATACTCATAAGCATGTGTACCCCTTATTCCCCAGAGGTCTAATAGTGTGTACAGCACTTTCTAGTTCGAAATTAAACGCTACTTACTAACTGCTGCATCTGGTCTATGAATTACTACAATAAATAGATCTGCTTCAGAGCTACAATTTCTCGTAGGCCTACCGTACCTTGTAATTTTTTTAGAATCTTGGAACTAGCTAAAAGGGGCCGACGGAACAAGACCACTCTCAGTGCTAACGGCCTCTACAAAGAGGCCGTTAAGCCTCTTTGTAGAGGCTTAACGGCCTGCCATTCAATTTGCAAATATATTATATTATTATTATTAAAACATGACGGTTCGCCTTGGTACAAAGCGCCGTGAACGAGAGCTACAACTTGATATTTACAGATCAATTTGAACATAATATAATTATTACATAGGCTAAAACTCCCCAGGATTATTATATTGTTTTGAAGAACAGGTAAAATATATTCAATAAATTCTGATTTTAAAAGCATTTAATCTAATTTACGCCTAATGTTTTTGTTGCTGTTATTGTTTTTTCCCACAGAAGAATATTAATAATAGTCATTTTTTCCAGTCATCCCACACGGAAAAAACAACATGTTTTCTTGATTGAACGATTGCAGTCTGTTTTCTTATTTTTATGTCACTAAACATATTTAAAATAAATATTATCAAGGGACCTTCAGTTACAAGAAATCTGTCACTATTTATTTTTAATAGCTAGTGCCATTTTTCCAGTCTAAGGACGGCCATACAACTACATTCGGCTTTGGCACCATCACATGATATTTTGTTTTGATTTTGTGTATTTATTACATACAAAGAATATTCAGCATAAATATATAACAGGAATCAGTTGGCTAAATATCAACAAAGTAGCTGTCGTTCACGGCCTTGGTACCGCGGCAAACCGCCATGTCTTGAGAAGTGGTCTTGTTTCCTCTGCCCCTTTTACCTAGTTCTAAGGTTCTAAGAAACTAAAAGTTATATGAAATTGTAGCTCTGAAGCAGATCTATCTATTGCTGTAATTAACAGACCAGATGCAGCAGTAAGTAAGTCGTATTTAATTTTGAATTGGAAAGTGCTGTATACTAGTAGACCTCTGGGGAATAAGGGGCACACATAGACTACATTTGAGTACCCTTCTCGCCCCTGGAGGCACGCCTCCCCGTTTGAGCATGGGTATCAAAAAAGGGCTTAGTGTACTAGAGTAGAGTGTACCCACCAGTAAATGGTACTGGGTAAATCTACAACAAGAAAGTTTATTTCATATGCTTTCTTACCTTCTGCATCCGAAACACTACATATATGGATGACATTAGCATAGATAACATTCAAATACATAGGCCTATGTACTTCAGAATACTGAACATACTTTGAGGCATCAACTTTGGGTGCTGCGAATGCTGATCGCTTCTTCTGTTTAACTTCTTCATTCTGAACAGGTTTTTCTTTCTTCTTCTTGTTCTCGACACTGAAAAAGATAACAGTAATTAAATTAAGTAGTAGAGTACAGGAGGAAAGCCTATCTACTGTTGCATACAGGTTGCAATTAGCATAAGCTTAAATGCAATGATATTAATATAACCACAAACTTCTTGAAAACAAACTGGTGGAAACACAAAATTTCCATCCCCATGACAGGTACTGGATGACAGCCGGATACTACTTCGTCTCAAGGCATTTGACCTGCCTACGACTGATATCAACAATACCATTCCAGAAGAAGCCAAAGGCAGAGCTGAAGAGTCGACAGACTCAATAAAAAACGAATCCTGGACATTGTTGACTAGAAGGACAAGTTAATGAAGTATAACTGTGAAGCTCTGGAATTCTTACGTAAAAATGTGATCAACTAAAAAAGTAGACTGAAAGGACAAGCCATGGAAGTACAGTAGAGGTATGCTTATGTGAACGTTTGTAGACTTTGGACCAGGCTGGGACTAAACATAGAATTCTTCTATGAGAATATGAGCATGTTCCACCCTTCCCATAATAGTAACTTTTAGTTACTATTTTCGTTCAAACCTTACCAAAGTTACTACGCCGACCATTCCACCCTTCTAAGAATAGTAGCTATTAGTTACTATTTCCATTCTAACCTCACCAACCTGCACTTGCTGTGACCAGGCTGGGACTAAGGTCAACTATCAGTTAGTCAAAGTAGGTAATTAAGGGTCTCTGAAAACACCAGAATAGGTATTCCTGGTTCAGACGGGATCTAGCTGGCTTCCCTCTCCTGTAGGATCTTGATCATCTGGTGGAACAGTTCTTTCTCCTCCGACTTCCGAAGTACGGTTGTATCCTTAGTCTGCGGCATGTGGCCCTCATTTTGGCTGTTTGGTTGTCTCATTTGCAGTCGAATAGAACATGTTGCACATCTTCCTCCACCTGATGGCATGTTCTGAAGTTTGGTGTGTTGTGGAGTCTCCATTCAAACAGCATTTTGTTTAGAAGGAGAGTCTCAGTCTCAAACCTGCAGTAAGTGACGCATTGATGACGTGTTTTAAAGGATGACGGGTGTAACTACATTTTCTTCGAGGAGATACCGTTTCGCATGATGTCTCTCATCGTTTGTAGTTGGGATTGAGCTGGGTTGTCCGCTGCTTTACTAGCCAAGGTGTCCGCTTCTTCATTGTGATGGATTCCCTTGTGGCTCGGGATATGTTGAAACTTGCAGCTGATGTTTTGACCTTCGAGAAGCTGAAGGAGATTTCTGATGTTCTTGAGGTCTGTGTCTTCACTTTCCAAGTTTATTTTGTGTAGTAGTTGTAGTGCTGATCAGGAGTCCGACAGGATCACCACTTCTCTCGACTCCGGAGGCATTTGGGTCACCCCTTCCATTGATTTTTTGATTGCCGCTAACTCAGCTGTGAGGATGGATGTGCCTTCAGGGAGGCGAATGGCAATATTCAACTTGTACTCGGGAATGCAGGCTGCCTCCCTGCCTTCTTGCCTTTCACTGAACCATCTGTGTATATTTGTAGGTGGTTGGCAAAAAACTTCTCTGGAAATTTGAAATATTGTCTGAGGTTGGATACCCCTCCTGTAAGTCCTTATTCTAATTTATCCATTTTGCCTCTTCCCGGCTGGGCAGCGCAGCCTTGGTTGTTTAGATTGACCCAGAAAGTTGACGATTGTTTGGATGATGGAGGCTTCAGCAGCAGGGGGAGAGTAGGCTGCACAAGTGATCTAGTTGATAGGTTGACATTGTGCTTCTTGAACAATGACAACTTAGGGTGGGGTTTGGCAGTCAGAAGGCTCCAGGAGTGGATGCAGGAAATGTTTTGAAGTGGGACTGGCCTGTTGGTTGTCTGGGGGGCTGAGGGCGATTCCTTAGCCTATTTGCCGTTCCACCATCGTTTTTAATCCCTAATTGATGACTGTGAAGCTGAGTGAGAACCAAGAATTGTGAATGGTAAAAAGAAACACTCCAAAATTTCCTGACCGAAAATCAGATCCAATTGCCGAACCAAATTCTGGCTGAATAAAAAATGCTGGTTCATTATAACCTACAACTACAGTCTGGTAGTGTTGGGCAATATTCGATATCGATGGCGATATATCGGACCAAATATCGATATCAAATATTGAAACATAAATATCAATATCGAAAACGATATTTTTTCATTCATAATTATTGTAAATAATCCAACATAACCTACATTTATATATCTGAAATTGGAGCAAAATATTTTCCGTAAATCAGTTCTAAGTTATTTGGAGCTTGGGATGATGCAAGATACTATTTAACGACAATTTTGTTAGGAAATTCTGGCTAAACGAGACGTATCCCATAGTGAAACAGACTAAAGAAATATCGATATCGATTATCGAATATCGAGAGTGAAAATATTGATATATCAATATATCGAAAAATCCAAATATCGCCCAACGCTACAGTCTGGGCAGTCACCTTGGAAGTGCCATAGCTTTCTTCTTAAACTGCTCACGCTCTCGTAACAGTGAGGGATCCATTCTGGCGTTTGATCTACTCAATAGCTTCAAGTAGCCTACTGAAGAAGTACAAAATTATTTTTAGCCCTTAGCTAGATAATCAAACAGAAAGCTAACGTTATCAACTTCAACAAAAAAACAATCCTGAAACCACAAACTTACTAAAATCTTGCGCCAAAGTAACTAACTAACTAAAAACTCGCGCCAAAGTAACTAACTTTGAAAATATTGAGGCTGTTAACTTTTTCCTGGTAGCTGTGGTTGTTTTGGTTTAATGTTTATTGTTCTTTGGATGAGCACCTGCGTTTAGCGTAAGTCCAGTGCCTACTCGCTTAAATTTTTTATTTTAGCTGTAGTTTTTTTGTATGTCGAATTTTTTAGATATTCCTGCAGCCCAAGCTGACTGCAAATCATATTCGACTGTGCAAAACGGTCAAGTCACCTACATTTTATTAGAGCTATATTTTGGCCCTTCCTGGCAAGTGTCCTCTTCAGGCTCAAGCTGGAAAGTGAACCTGCAAAAAAACAATTATTCCTCCTTAAAAATCTGATTTTGTGAACTTCTTCTCAGAAAACTGGTTGGAGTTAAAGCTGGTGCTGTGATTTCGTTATGTATCCGGATGCTGTTTTGCTGTTCCATTGGGTCGTCGAAAGGGTAGAAATTTTTCTGCATTTTGGTTTTGTTCTCTTTTCGTCTTCTTTCCAGCCAAGATGGATAATTGTTGGCGGCATGTATGGGCGATTTGAATCAGATATTTATGTTTAAGGAAGAATCTTTGATTGTTTTTCTGCAAGTTCGTTTTCCAGCTTATGCGGCTTGAGCCTGAAGTGGACCCTTGCCAAGAAGGGCTGAAATATAGCCTATTTCTAACAAAATGTAGCTGACCATTTTGCGCTGTTAGAAAAGTGAACTGTTTTTCTTGTGAGGTTCATTGCCTAGTCCCTTTATCATCGCTGTTTGGTGAAAATTCTAAGCCTGTCATGTCTTTGTAGCGTTCAACTGACTGTAAACATTTTTTTTTTTTTTTTTTAAACTGTATAGAGAGATTGCAGCTTACCTCATGAAAAGGGAAAAGAGTATAAACAAGTAATTTAATTAACATTATGAGGTATCGGACTATTGACTTTGAGACTAAATTCTAGGCATTTTGTGTATTTTTTGCCTGGAAATCATTATTAGAACTGTTAATACAAGTCTTTCATGTTTGTATACTCAGATTTTTCTAATAAAGTTCATTCAAAATGAAAGCTTGAAGGCTGAGTCATAAGTCATAATTGGCCAAGAGGATGTATCACTCAATTTTTGTTTTCAAACTTTGAAGCCTTGAAGCTCTTATTTCCAAGGAATTTTTTTTTATAGAAACAATCATACAAATAAGAAAGAGCCAAATTAATGTTTCCAATAATTTACAGGCCCAAAATATTTATCAAATAAAATTACTGTACCTACCAATGTTAAATTCTGTTGTTATGCACCTTTGCTAATGGTGCCGAAAAATCCCTTTTTGTTGAGCAGCCTTTTGATGGAGCCTAGGCTATGGTACTTTTGTTTGATGTCAAAATTGTCAATGCTTTTGTTACAGATTTGATTACCTTAAATTACTTCGGAGCAATCTAAGATATAATCCTGATGAGATGCTCTTACGGGTGGTGGCTCTGGTAATTGGTTCATCTAGTTCTTGGTACTGTATTCCGGCACATCCCAGTACAGCTTCCAGGGTTTTGTTTCCCATTCAGTGTCCTAATCAGTTAGTTCTAACTGATTTTAACTCTTCAGTAACTTGTAAAAAAGGAAAATAGGATCTTGAAACTCAATGAGGGCTCAAAGTTGTCAAGAAATTCCTGCTTACTTGTGATCAAGTTTTCTTCTGAAATCTTCCAAGATACTAATGTCTCTTATGCATATGCACTTGTTTATCTATTTATTACTATTGTGGACGACCGTCTGTGTGTATTGGGGGATAAGCCAGTCGAGCCCAAAAATTCACCTAGTGTATTTTACTTCTTGCATTGTCTTATATTTTCTTTTTGTTGAACTCGCTCACTAGAGTTACACACCCTCCACAGTGTAATTTCCACATCAAAAATTAGAAAGATAAGGGTGTTTTTATGGTGCTTGCCTTCCGGCCATGCTCTGTATACCGATCATTTTTTCGTTGGTCGGTTAGCCTGGTGTTTGCGAGTTAGTGTACTTCCTGATATGCTAGGACAATGAAAATTGGCAGGCATATTAGGGACCGACCAAACTAAGTTGGAAGTAGTCACTTGCCTTATCCAACCATCATGGGGGGAGGGAGTCGAGCCGGAATCCGGAATTTAGTGGCATCCATAAATTTCTAACGGATGATCAGATCTTCATGAAATTTTATATTTGGAAAGAGGTCATGTCTCAGATGTCCCATTTCAAGTCCGGACCGAATCTGATGAATGTGGAGGGGTGGGGGCGGAAATCATGTGACACGCTAAGAGTGGAGGGATCGGGATGAAACTTGGTGGGAGGAACAAGTACAAGCCCTAGGTACATGATTGACAGAACCGGACCGGATTCGTGCACTGTGGGGGGAGTTGAAGGGGGGATCCGGAATTCCGGTGATGAGGAGTTAAGTTACTTCCAGGTGGGTTAAGACAGTGAAACTTGGCAGGCAAATTAGGGACCGGACCAGATTAACCTAGAAGTAGTCAACTTCCCGATCCGACCATTGTGGGGGGAGTTGAGGGAGGGGGAATCTGGAATCTTGAGGTATGTATAACTTCTGAACGGGTGATCGGATCATAATGAAACTTGATATGTAGAAAGGTCAGACGCCTCAGATATCCCATTTCAAGTTCGGATCGGATCCGATGAAGGTGGGAGGGGGGGGGGGGGAGGTTCGAGGGTGAACCAGAAAACTTCTGACATGCTTGGAGTGGAGCGATCGGAATGAAACTTGGTGATGAACAAGCACAAGCCCTATGTACAGCAGTGACAGAACCGGACTGGATTCGGGCACTGTGGGGAGTTAGAGGGGGGGGGGATCCGGAATTCCGGTGATCGCAAGTTAAGGTACTTCCAGACGTGCAAGGACGGCGAAACTTGGCTTGAACATTAGAGACTTGACATGATTGGCTTTGAAATAGTCGGTTCCCTGACCCCACCATCGTGGGGGAGCGGAGGGAGGGAGAATCCTGATTCTTGAGGTATGTATATCTTTTGAATGGGTCATCGGATCTTAATGAAACTTGAAATTTGGAAAGACCTCATTGAGCAATTGGAGCAATTGGGATGAAACTTGGTTGGAAGAACAAGCACAAGCCCTAGGTACATCATTGACAAAACCGGACCGGATTCGTGCACTTTGGGGGGAGTTGGAGGGGGGTCCGGAATTTCGGTGATGCGGATTTAAGTTACTTCCAGGTGGGTTAAGACAGTGAAACTTGGCAGGCAAATTAGGAACGGACCAGATTAATCTGGAAATAGTCAACTTCCCGATCCGACCATCGTGGGGGGAGTTGAGGGAGGTGAATCTGGAATCTTGAGGTATGTATAACTTCCGAACGGGTGATCGGATCATATTAAAGCTTGATATGTAGAAAGGTCCGGCACCTCAGATTTCCCGTTTCAAGTCCGGATCGGATCCGATAAAGGTGGGGGGGGGGGGTCGTTGGGGAACCAGAAACCTTGTGGCACGCTTGGAGTGGAGCGATCGGAATGAAACTTGGTGTGATGAACAAGGACAAGGGGGTATCTATAACTTTTGAACGGGTGATCGGATCTTAATGAAACTTGAAATTTGGAAAGACCTCATGTCTCAAATGCCCTATTGGAAGTCCGGATGTAATCCGATAAATCTTGGGGGGGGGGGGTGAAGGGGAGAACCAGAATCTTGTGACACGCTTAGAGTGGAGCGATTGGGATGAAACTTGGTTGGAAGAACAAGCACAAGCCCTAGATACATCAGTGACAGAACCGGACCGGGTTCGAATACTGTGAGGTTGCCTTTTTTTTCAGATATCCCATTTGAAGTTCGGATCGGATCCGATGAAGGTGGGGGGGGGGGAGGTTCGAGGGTGAACCAGAAAACTTCTGACACGCTTGGAGTGGAGCGATCGGAATGAAACTTGGTGATGAACAAGCACAAGCCCTATGTACAGCAGTGACAGAACCGGACTGGATTCGGGCACTGTGGGGAGTTAGAGGGGGGGGGGGATCCGGAATTCCGGTGATCGCAAGTTAAGGTACTTCCAGACGTGCAAGGACGATGAAACTTGGCTTGAACATTAGAGACTTGACATGATTGGCTTTGAAATAGTCGGTTCCCTAACCCCACCATCGTGGGGGAGCGGAGGGAGGGAGAATCCTGATTCTTGAGGTATGTATATCTTTTGAATGGGTCATCGGATCTTAATGAAACTTGAAATTTGGAAAGACCTCATTGAGCAATTGGAGCAATTGGGATGAAACTTGGTTGGAAGAACAAGCACAAGCCCTAGGTACATCATTGACAAAACCGGACCGGATTCGTGCACTTTGGGGGGAGTTGGAGGGGGGGTCCGGAATTTCGGTGATGCGGATTTAAGTTACTTCCAGGTGGGTTAAGACAGTGAAACTTGGCAGGCAAATTAGGAACGGACCAGATTTATCTGGAAATAGTCAACTTCCCGATCCGACCATCGTGGGGGGAGTTGAGGGAGGTGAATCTGGAATCTTGAGGTATGTATAACTTCTGAAGGGGTGATCGGATCATATTAAAGCTTGATATGTAGAAAGGTCAGATTTCAGATTCTCCTCAGATTTCCCGTTTCAAGTCCGGATCGGATCCGATAAAGGTGGGGGGGGGGTCGTTGGGGAACCAGAAACCTTGTGGCACGCTTGGAGTGGAGCGATCGGAATGAAACTTGGTGTGATGAACAAGGACAAGGGGGTATCTATAACTTTTGAACGGGTGATCGGATCTTAATGAAACTTGAAATTTGGAAAGACCTCATGTCTCAAATGCCCTATTGGAAGTCCTGGATGTAATCACAAGAATCTTGTGACACGCTTAGAGTGGAGCGATTGGGATGAAACTTGGTTGGAAGAACAAGCACAAGCCCTAGATACATCAGTGACAGAACCGGACCGGGTTCGAGCACTGTGAGGTTGCCTTTTTTTTCTCACCGTTTCTTCACTTCACAGAAACGTGTTTTTAAGTGACCATTGCTTTTGCACGTAACTATAATACCAACCGACAGATCACACTGACAAGGCGACTCTTCAAGCACATCCGAGTACGAAAACTTGGATACATACTAACAAGCTTGCAAGTGCCATATTAGCTTAGAGCTCTTGTTTTGACAAGTTGTAAATAGCCTAAATTAAAGTGAATTGACTTGAAATTGTCAACATCTAAAATATATTTTACAAATAAATGAGGGCAGTTTGCTGCAGACCACTGGAACACTGGATCTACTGGTTTCTGTGCTTAATTTGGCTGCTGTCTCTGCCTTCCACGGTGTTTGCTATGTAATCAGTAATATAAAAGGTAGCACCAACTCCCTCGTTCATGTTAATGCCTCTAGTAGTGAAATCAGAGATATGAAGTGCAGAGCCACGAAAGGGCTGAGTAAAGAGTCATAAGGGAGGCCAGTATCACATGATTTCTTCTTTATTTCAGAAATATCCCCTCGAAGCCAAGGCTCACTCGAGCTGGCTCTGAAAGTTGTGAGGGTCAACACCCTGGTGACCCCTTAGAAGTGTTTCAGTGTTCAGATTTCATTTTTTTTTCCAGTTGAACTAATAAATCAAGTCATGGAGGAAAAAGGCAATAAACCTGATGAGCTACTAAGCCCTTCAAGCATAAGATATCGACCAATTGCCCTCCTTCAAGCTGGAACAGAAAGAGATCACCTTCTGATTAACCAGCCTACTGTTGGGACTCGGACATTTCTACTTTCTTCCATAGACGCTGCATCAGTTTTGCATTATGACCCGAGCTCCCAGAGACTGATAGCTAGCGATGGCCAGTTCTCAGAACGAGCTCTGTACCTAGTGCCATCTCAAATGGTTCTTTCCGACCATCGGCCGTCCCTGATCCAAAATCTGGACTTGAATCAGACCAGGGCTGAAGTAGTTCGTCCTATGTTACCACAGATTCGTCAGAGCTTCCAGTTTGAAGACTTGCCAAGCGATGGTCAGCTACTTAAGTCAAACCTTGGGTATTACTTTCTGCCGAACTCGAAGAGCAAACAAAAACTCAAAGACAAAGAAGTGGTTGCCAGTCCAGATGTTGAGACGGAGTTTCAGCAAGTCGAAGTGTGCGAGGAGCTTGTAGCACCTGATACTGTCAGTGATGGTGAGTTCGTCATTTGAATTTACTTCCGTGGGCAACTTCCATGCGTTGAAAGTCCGGAGAGCACTAGGCTACTGTTGTGTTCCATCTGTCAAGTTTCAGAATCTGTAGGAAACAGCCTATATAAGAATTAGGATGTATGTTCGTAGGAGTTCCATCCCTTTCCTTGAACCTTGGAATACTTCATAGAACCCTAGCATTCATAACCTTTAGATTACGGATTAAACGAAACGCCAGCAATCAGCGGATATGTGGTTTGAGAGCAAACTCCACTCGCACAGAAGAGAGTGCTTACTTTACTTGTATGACATCCACAAAGCAAATAGATGAAAAGCTGGGAAGAAAAAGTTCAACGATTGCACTATATCATTTAAGCTATGGGCAACTCCATCGTTACCTACGTAACGTTTTGTACGCTTAGAAAGGCTGTAGTGTCATCGATTCTCAACTTCGAGGACTTGTTTTTACTCTATGTCAAAGGTCAAGCCTTCTTCTTTCTTATTTAAAGTGTTCCAGCGATTTCCATTGAACAGTTTATGTGCACGGCTCCAAGAACCACGCGTTTCCAACGTAACAAAAAACGGAAGTGACTTTTTGGTAGTGTCTACATATTCTCAATTCTTAGCGAATCTGTAAAGTCTGGCGAACTGATTTTTTTTTCGTCATTTAACAACAGTCTTAGGATTGTTAAGGCAGAAATTCGGAACGACTGAACCTTAGGCTTCGTTTCTACGATTTTTTTTCCTCCGTTACAAACGTAAAAAATTTTCGTTACCAACCTAACCTTAGCGAATCTTCAGAAAAACGGTTTTATTTGTAAAAGAAAAGTGAACAATGATTTAAGAATCATTCTTCTCGCTTTAAGAAGTTTTTTGCGAAAAATCGACTATTTTTGCGGAAAACTGATTGTTTTCAAGAAAAATCGACTGTTTTCACGACAAATCGCGGCGCTTCATCTAAATTTTACCGTTACTGACGTAACAGTGGGCTGTTACGTCAGTAACGCGTATTTTGTTGCGTTTGTAACGTGTTTTATTGGCTTCAGGTATGCAATTATTCTTTTGTTTTTTGTTTACTGGAGTAACCACTAAAATTGCTATTTAATCAGGTTCTTACACTTTCTTAACTTGCTTGGACTTGTAGACAAACAACATGCCACTTTTTCGTTACAAACGTAACATTAGATGGCTTATCGTGCAACACTGATAAAATCTAATCCGTCAAGGATAGTGACTTCGAATAAACTCAGTTTCGTTCAGGACTAGCGGGTCTTTAAGTATGGTAAGTTCAGGGGTGGACCGAAGCACTGAGGCCAGGGGGGGGGGGGGGGGGGGTGAGACCCCTTATTTCAACGACTGCTGGGTCGTAATATACGACTCGCAAGTACCGACAAAATTGAACTGTTGCCTACGTAGCAATGGCGCACGTTCCCCACCAACAAATAATAAAGCCGGTGTAAAATTAGCTGCAATGCATCTGCTGAAATTATTCTTGTAATCAAAATTTGTGTATACATACCTTCATAGCCTCAGCTTTACATTTCAGCTTTCGCTAAAGAGGAAAGCTGTCAACGCCTGTACCTGGGAGAAATTAAAGCTAGCGCCGCAGGCAAAATTTTTAAATCTGCTTTTGTCTAGAAAAATTCTAGCCTTTAACGTGTTTTAAATCTAAAAAATTCCAAGCCAAATCGCCAAGGAAATGACACACCGTTCCTCTAAATACAGAATACTATGAGCGACACAGGCGAAATTTTGTGACACGCCGAGGAGCAGAGCGTCTTTTTGCGATCCCACTGAGAAGCTATGAAATCACAAATCTGTCCGTCGAAAAAAGTTACAAAACATTGGCCATAGAAAACAAAGCAGACACAAAGTAGATTTATTGCGAATGAATAGCAAAAAAAGTAATTTTCACATTCAAGACACTCTTATTCAGAAACAAAACGAGGAAAACAGGTTTACCAGTGCATTTAAAAAAAAAAAAGGATTTACGGACGTAACAAACTTTTGGTCTTCACCCGACAGGAGCTTACAGATAGGAAAAGACGTCGGTTCGCCGACGAGACTTGAGTTGCGTTTTTTTTTTGGGTGTAGTTTTGATGTACTTTTGTTTCATTATGATAGTACCGTGTACCGTACCGTTTTATTTGTCATTCGACAAACTGTACTTTCATTACGAAAACAAAATAGGTAACACTACATCTGAAAAATTGCAACTTAAAACTGGTTTGCAGAATTTGATTCGTTCTCTGTAAAAACAAACCCCGATTCATTGACGAAATAAACTTTCGTCTTTCGCCCGATAGAAACACTATATCTTTCCCCAATGCAGCATATTCAAGCACATCTGAAATTCAATCTTCATCTGCGACCTTACCACGAAATTAGGTCCGAGCCTCAATACGCGAATAGAAGTGTTATACACAGCAAATGAAGAACAAGAAGTTCGCTTTTAGAATAACTTTAACATACGAGATCATTTTCGAGATGTATGCTATCCTGGATTTTAGGAAGGCTACTCAGATGTGCTTTGACACTAGCATATAGGGGCATCACGTTTGGGGGGGGGGAACGCCCCCCCCCCAATTTTGTCGGACAGTAGGTAAACAAAAATAGCTGAATCGGCGCGAAGTGCCTCGATTTTTTGTAAAAACAGTCGATCTTTTTTCGGAAATAGTCAATTTTTCTTCAAAACAGTCGGTTTTTCGAAAGTCGTTTCTTAAAAAGGTCGGTTTTTCTTGAAATCAGTCGATTTTCTCGTGAAAACAGTCGTTTTTTCCGCAAAAAAACTCGGTAAAAATTACCAGCCAATCGGTAAATACCTTGCTCCCCCCAAAAACACATTTTGGGTAGTAACGCCGCTGCTAGCTTAGAGGCCAAAAATTTACCTACCGACTAGAATGAGCTACTCCAGCGTCTGCAGAACCCCTCCTGTCCTGGGAAACGACTTCCGGAATTTTCCTTGCCCTTTTCAAGCTTTGTTCCCAGCTCAACCTCGCTTTGTAATCGACTTAATCCATCTGTTATTGGCACACTTGTTTCGCGGATCTCCTGTCATTTGATTTCTGACGGCTTTTCGTTATGTCTAAAAATTCTACTCCTTCTTTTTTCACTTGTAGTGAAACTTTGACCAAAAATCCATGCACATAACCTTGTCTCTCACTTGTGGTTTATGAGGAATATACCAGTGTTATCTAGTCAGACTTCACTTTAACAACTAACCTATTGTAGTTTTGACAGGCTAAAATCTGAAAGACCAAAGTGAGCAGATATAAATCACATGGGAGTAGAACAGGTAGCCGAATAGCTGCCACCCTGAATCATGTCTCTGACCTAACGCGGTTATGCAACTTGGTTTAAACGACTCGGCTGGTCTTTAGGGACGGGTTTTTAAACGACTGAAGCTGGGCAGAGCCAAAAAAACAATTTTTTAAACGACTCGGACTGTTTTTAATTAAAATGAATGCCCGGGACCTCGGCGAAGCCAAAATAAACGACTGATACCCAAGTGAGGCAGATACAAATCACATGGGAGTAGAACAGGTAGCCGAATAGCTGGCATGTCTCCGACTAATGGGGATATGCAACCTGGTTTAAACGACTCGGCTGGTCTTTAGGGACGGGTTTTTACGACTGAAGCTGGGCAGAGCCAAAAGTATCAATTTTTTTTAAACGACTCAGATAGTTTTTAATAAAATGAATGCCCGGGACCTCGACGAGTCCAAAATAAACGACTTGACAAAAGGCAGGGGGGGGGGGGGTGAATCACACCCCTCACCCCCCCTTCGGGCCACCCCTGGGTAAGTTAAGAGGATTAGGGGTTTTGCCTAGGTTGGTTCTCATAGCCTCAAAAATTATCGTAAAATGTGCTAATCCTTGAAGCTGATCAGCTTGAGCTTTGGACAGCTGAAAAAATTAGAAAGGATGCTCCAGTTTTGAAACTTGGAACAGATTCTTAAAGCTCAGGGTATGGTCTATAAGAAAAACCTAAAAATGTTCCATCAACTTTTATTTGAAAATTTATCCCTCGGTAGACCGTCTCATGTAGT
Source organism: Branchinecta lynchi (assembly GCA_023053575.1). NCBI lineage: Eukaryota > Metazoa > Arthropoda > Branchiopoda > Anostraca > Branchinectidae > Branchinecta > Branchinecta lynchi. The sequence goes on from JAKZAP010000016.1 coordinate 7,764,820, forward strand.
TGCCCTTATGTTAAACAGTTTGTGTAGGGATTCTTCTTCTTGAATTTTGGACTTCTTCCTAGAACCCTAGATGCGACAGTCTGTATATTCAAACAATTTTTTCAACGGATATACGTCAGCTACGATTCTTCATCAGCGATATTTCGGCCCTTCTTGGCAAGGGTCCTCGTCAGGCTGTCAATCTTCTGGGTCAACGTCGGGGAAGGAAACAAACCTGTAATAAATAACTGAAGCTTCTACTGACTAAAAATATCTTATTTTCAAATACCACTGTGATGTGTGTGTGTGACAGTCTGTAAATTTAAAAGAAGGTCGTAGAGAACCACACAGTCATCAATCAGTTAAATTCAAAACAAAGAGACACATTTGTGCCATTTTTCGTTAACATGTTGAATAAAATGTCAGTGTAACATTAATATTTGTAGTATTTAGTATTTATGTAATTCGTGATTGTTTAAAAGAATGAAATTTGTGTAAAGGCAATCAAATTAGCTAGCTAGCAGTCTAATAAACCTTACTTACTTACTTACTTGCTAGTTGTTTAGATTTAATCTTTTGCCTTTCGCAAGAACTATTTATGACTAGGTTTATGGATGATTCTAGTGTTCTTACGGATTCGCTTTCTAAAAATGAGAATGAAAATTCGCTGCGCGCCAGAACTCCCTGAAACTGGTTCCGTCTTTCAACTTTCGTGGTTGTGCTTCTTAGAACAATTCGCTTCGCTTTTCCAAAAGTAGCAAAACGCCTACACATCTCTAGAAAGTGAAGCGAGTTTTAGCTGAAGTCTCAAAACCAGCCAGTGAACAGTCCTTTAAACTGATTTTCACGGAGTCCATTGTAAAATTAGATTGCTGTCGGCATCTGATTTACCGGATAAACTGCGAGTTTTGTTTCCCGTTGCGCAATTCAGTTTCTGTGGAAATTCAGGCTAGGCTGAGTATAAAGTTTAAAACGAGGCTTAGAAACCAAGTAGCTTCTTGGTTCTGAAAAGCTATGGTGTTTTGCAGGTTCAATCGGTGCCCTGGATAACGGCAACGATAAAGCATTGAAATGTAAGGACTGTGGTGTTGTAGTGCGGTGCAGTATTTGTTCATCAGAGAACCTTGAAGTCCTGAAGCCCGACTCCTGTGATGATTCATCAAATAGCGAAAGTAAGAATATCCCTTTGTCAGTTTATAATACTTTCCCCCCTTAGTATGTGGTACACTGTTCCATAGACTTTACGTAAGCACGAGTCAACTGCCTACTACTTTTTGGGATCCCAAAACGTGGAGGGATATCTGTGACATCGCAAAAGTTGTCCGTCCGTCCGTCCATCCGTCTTTTAGTACGATAACTGTCGAAGGGGTTGTGGTATTTTGATCAATCTTGGCATGAGGACTCTTTAGGACAAAGTACAGGTCAAGTTCGAAGATGGGCTATGTAGCTCTATATTTATGGGTGGGGGAGGGGTTTGAAATTAAGGGGAACAAAAAATAGTTTTTAAAAGCTAATGAAATAGTCGAATTATGGGTAAGGAGACCTGCTGAATCCGAATATGAAATTTACTTTCTCGCCGGACAAATAGTTCACCCGTAATCCGGCGAAAACCGGAAAATTTGTGAAAAGTAAAAGTTTAATATGAAGTTGATAAGAGGTTCGATTTAGGGGCAAGGAGACGTGCTGAGTCCGGCCGGAATCCGGCTGAAACCGGAAAATCTGTCAAAAGTAAAAGTTTAATCTGAAGTTGATTAGAGGTTGGATGTAGGGGTAAGGAGACATGGTGAATTCGTTTTTGAGAGTTTTTTGCCAGACAAGTAGTTTGTCCGGAATCCGGCCGAAACTGAAAGTTGGGCAGAAGTAAGGAAGGAAGGAGATACGACGTAGGCTATAGGGTAAACCATATGCTGAATCCATATTTGAATATTTGATAGCGCAAACTGGATATCTGAACTTGTTGAAATTCACCTGGCATATCCGGTTTCCACTGCCAAATACGAACTTGGTCTTCTCTGATTATTACCATTGGCCTTAACCTGTTTGTAAATGTTAAAGGACACCTGAATGAAGAGTACCAAGTATCATCCCTATCTGTATGACGTCCGTTAACATTGCCTGCAGAAAACCCAATCCAAATACGAAATACCGTTTCCAAGCTATGATTTTTCCTCCATTTTGCATATGTCCTCATTTCAGTACCGAGCAATTTGGAAATGAACAAATGTCTCCAATTAACCCTTCTTCTGGAATATTTTTTAACCAGATAAGCCCAAACTTATATCTAGAAGAAATTCCAATGCGATCCGGCCAGCGCTGTACAAGATTTGAATGAATTGCGCTTTTTGTCTTGGAGTCTGCATGTGCAAACCTCCGGAAACAATCATCCCTATTTTGAAAACGTCCCGCTCAGGAGAAGAATGCTCTCCGTGTCCATGTCTTCAAATGCATTCCCCATTGTGTGTTCAAGTATGGTTTCTTTGTTCAGGTGTCCTTTAACAGTAAAAATGTTTAAGAAGTCTGTTGAAGACCGAATATCTACAAGACCGAATTGACGGGAGCAAACATTAAAATGTTGGGATCCCATTGAAACCTTTGGTCTTGTTTTGTTAATACGCAGGCTAGGAATGTTTCTGAAGAATAAAGACTGATTGAGGAAAATATTAACTGATAGTAAATTTTTGCTTACCATGCACAGGAGCATAGTAACCGCGGTAACTAGGCATCACTGTAACATGATTGGCTGGGTTACAAGCCAGCTTGAAGTTTTTGCCCACCGCCCAGCCACCCAAAATGCCCAGTACCAACATGTGGGTCATTGGGCATGACTGGCCGGTAATTGCGGAAGTACTTGAAGTGCCGAAGAAAAAAATAGAGAAATACCCATTAAATGACGGCCAGCACATATGAGAATCACCCTTAAGCTGAGTTGGCACAATGCCAGTTTTAATGCAAAAAGCTGGATGAGCTTTGTTTGGGGCTTTGAAAGTAAGGGTGGAAGGCCTTGAAACGCCCAAATGAAAATTGGAAAAATGATTTAGAGGCAAGGAAACGTGCTGAGTCCGAATATGAAAATTATTTTCTCGCCGGACAGTTAGTTCGCCCGGAATCCGGCCAAAACCGGAGAATTTGTTTAAAGTAAAAGTTTTATTTAAATTTGATAAGATGTTCGATTTTCGGGTAAGTAGACATGCTGAATGCGCATATGACAATCATTTTCACACCGGATGTATAGATCGCTTGGTATCCGGCTGAAACCGGAAAATTTGTTAAAAGTAAAAGTTTAATCTGAAGTTCATTAGAGGTTGGAAGTAGGGGTGAGGAGACATGCTGAATTCGTTTTTAAGCTTTATTTTTTCGCCGGACAAGTAGTTCCGGAATTCCGCCGAAACCGGAAAATTGGCAGAAGTAAGGCAGGAAGTTTCGATCTGCGTCGTCACAATAGATATGACTTAAAGGGGTAAACACACATGCTGAATCCATATCTGAACTTGGTTTTCTCATATGATTAGCTATTTGGCCTTAATCTGTTTCTAAATTTTAATAGTAAAAGTGTTCAAGGAGTCTGGCCAAGACTGGATCTGGCGAAGGCAAGACCCAATTGTCTGGATCAAATTTGAACTTTTGGGATACGATCGAAACCTTTGGTCTTGTTCGGAATGGCAGTATACTGCTGGTCGTTCCGATTTCATAATTGGCAAATTTCGGTCCGATGTAAGTAAAAAATACTCTGCTTTTATCGGAGCAAATTCCAAACCTGAGTGAAACTTAGACTGTAGACTGTAATTATTGAGACAGAAATGGAGAAATTGGTATAGTGACTCGAAACCTTATCCGGACTGTGCCAGCACATAGCTTTAAAGCTCCGTTCCCGCGTGATTGTTGTTTTCGCAATCCAGAGCCTCGTTTTTGTTGCATACTGCAGGTCCACTTCTCGGCCGATTCTGGACTGATTCTTTCTACATCCGTTTTTGCACTGCAGTGCTTCCGAGGAAGACGGCAGCGCTTCTCGAGAATCACGGACTTGCCCCCCGACCAAGTCCGTGCTTCTCTGCAAGGTGCTGCAGCGCTGCCGCTTCAACCAAGAAGAAAGTGAATCCTAAAACGCATATTGTGCAAAAGCAAAGAAGTGCTGCAGCAGCGATGCGGCAGCGCTATTGCAACAAAAACGAGGCTCAGTACTAACTTATAGTATTAACTGCACCGAGCTTCTCCGAATGTTCGCCTCCGGTTTTCGAACCGGACTCTCTCCCTGTGGGCCAAGTTTTATGTGTAATTGTCCTCGACGATCACACGACATCTTAGCTGTACTACAACTTTCTAAACCCGCCACTGTGTTAGTTAGCTAAAGGGCGCATCTGGCGATGTCAAGGATTTACTTTCCGAAAAGCAAAGCGAGAATCTGCCGAGTGTCAGGACAGGACTAACGGAAAGTGGCTGCGCCCCTGTTGCCCTTTACAACTTCTCGCTGTTTTGACACTTTCCACGTAGGGAGTGGACTCATTTTTTCTGCCACTTTCAAAAATCAGTGGAGCGCATCCTCGGAAAGCAAAGTCACTTTTAGCCGATTCGCACCGCACGGTGGATAAACCAGTGGAGCTTTCCAGACCGCCAGAATCGCCCTTAAGTTTGTTTTGCTTCGAATGCCTCTGGCGTAGTGGGAGGAGCTATGACAAAGGCCCGTTTTCAATACATGGGAAGTATATAGCTTGGCGGTAGCCTACCTCCTAGAGTTATTTTGTTTTGAGATGGTTACTTGAATCCTTCGTTTCCAGATGAAAGAGACACCTCTGGTGACGAAAACGCTCCGCTGAGCTCGCGCCGAATTCGCGGAAAGAAGAAGAAGAAGATGCGGATTCTGCCGCTTTTATTCCATTGTACCATGTGCATCCGTTCTTTTCGGTCGAGAGAGAGACTGATAACTCACAAGAAAGCCCATGGGAAGGAGGAGAAGAATTTCTCATGTTTCTTCTGTGGGTCCCGGTTCAGATTCGAGAAGAATTACCTGTCCCATCTTGCAACGCACAACCCGAATTACAACTCTAAACTTTCAGCAGGTAAAATTCAGCTCCGTGTAAGCCCCCTCATTGATCCCCTCTTTTTGTTTGTCAACAATCGTAAGGCTATGTTGAGCGTGTTCCACCCTTCTAACAATAGTTACTATTAGTTACTATTTCTGTTCCATCCTCACGAAAAGTTACTACGCTGACCGTTCCAACCTTGTCGGAATAGTAACTAATAGTTACTATTTGCTTAGCATGCTCGGGAGCATAGTAAGCGTAGTAACTACGCATCTCTGTAACGTGATTGGTCGGATTCACCCCTGGCGTGAGATCCTGCTGGAAAATAGAAAAACCGTTCCAGCCTTGACGGCAAAAAGCCAGAATTCGTGACGTCATGCGCAGTAACTACGGTAAGTAGGGTGGAACACGTTCGTTATAAAGCACTAGAATATAGGCGTTTTTCGGTGACAATTTAGATTAACGATTCACAGTCTGGATCCTCCGAAACGCTTTTTCTTTGATAATAAAGACTATGAAAAATGTTTTCTCGGACAATACGGATCTGTTCTTGGATCGTCGATTCGGGAATCTTGCAACGGAGTGAGATTCAGGTTTCGAGATCGTCGGATTGCCATTTTGAGTCTGAGATAGTTGATTTGTTGTTTCTCTGATGAATCAGTTATCTTGGATTATAATCCGGGGTTGTCGCGTAAAAACACATTATTTGTATTCAGACTCAAAATCTTCTATTTTCGAAAACAGTTCAAAGGGGACAACACTCCAAAATGTTGTTGTCTTTTACGGTGAGTACATTCGAAGAAAACATAATATCAAATAAACAATAAGAGTTTCTTCCTTTCACTTCTGTTTAAAGCAGCCGTGCCAGTCACTATGTCCGTTCAATCTTTGTCTCCACTCCGGCTATAAAATAATAATAATAATAATATAAGTGATTTCAGTCGCTAAAAATCTCATTTTCATATAATCTATTTCCTACCGAAGTCGCATCGGTAGTTGCATGTTTGCAGATGGTATCTGTTACCACGGTAACTGGATCTGTAATTAGTCGTTTTTGCAGTTATCGTGGTATCTGATATACGGTTGCTCTGCAAAAACGAAGTGCGAACACATGATCGGGATTTCCTGGCCGGATTTCCTGCATTTTCATTATCAAGTTGACCAAATTTCAACTTTTCCATATGGAAGTGATGATGGTGCTGAAAATCCGGGCAGGAATTGACCGGGAGCTCCCGATCCTGATCGTGTGTTCGCACTATTGACAATTGCCGAAATTGCGCTTTTCGAAGTCATCCCAAAAGAAAAACTGATATTCAGTCACATCACTAAGTGCCAAACTTCTTTCCCACCAATTTGACAAAACTTGATGAAAGTGAGATGATTTTTTCAGATACGACGATCAGTTACCACGGTCAGACCGTGGTATCTGAATATCAGATACCACGATAACTGGCCAGATACCACGATGACTGGCCAGATACCACGATAACTGCAAAAACGACTTTAGACCGTGGTATCAGATACCATGATATCTGCAAAAATGTAACTAGTATTTCCTATTGCCGTCCACATTTTTGAGCAGAAAGCCTTGTCCTGATTAGGAATTGAACGCTGGAGGTTTGATAATCTGGAAGCCAATAACGTCAGAAGTCCCACAACGCTCTTCTGAAAGCAATATGCCTAAATTGGCAGTTCAGTTTTATTGGTTTTCGGACATTACAAAGGAACAGGAAAGAAGTGCAAAATAGATCATACTATTCTTATTGCCAGCTCAGCTGATCAGGAACTGAAAGCTCGAGATTTGGCAGTCTGGAAGCCAGTAACGTCAGTAGTCCCAGAACTTTCTTCTAAAAGCCATACGTAGTAAAAAACATCTTGCAGTATTTGCTACTGGGATTAATCTTGTCCTTAAAAGATAATCTAATATCTTATTCGGATTAATGTTGTCTCATTAAAGATAAGATTAATCCCAGTAGCAAATACTGCAGTTAAAATTTTTACAGTGTATGCTTAAATTAGCAGTTCACTTTTATGGCTTATTGGGACGACAAGGAAAGAAAGGCAAATGATCAGACCTCTCATATCGCCAGTTTTACACCACACGCTGTCACTAACTAGTGTAACTACCCCAACGAAGTTTTGGTCAGGTAAAGTGAAACGGACATGTCCTGGTCATTGGCTATTATGCAACACCAGTAGTGCTAAAAATCGGTGGCCTGATCATTTATTTCTGAAAACCCCGCCAAAGAATCACGCGAAAGCGATCAGACCGACCGGAATCCCTCTACTTGGAAATAGACCGAAAAATTCAATCTGGTGTCATGTGTGCCTTAAGAAACCTTGATAGTTTTTTCTTTTGTTTTTCAATTCAGTTCAGTTCAGTTTAGTTTATTTTAAAAAATTCCCTCACGGACGAAGCCGAATATTGAATTTTTTCGACATGTACATCCTCGTCACATAACTCCGCAGTCAGAAACAACAATAACTAGTGTTATTCATTTGGTCAATGTACATGTGTCTCTGAGTAAAACTTTACCTTTCATCATACGTATTATGTCAAGCTAGCACCAAGCTAAAAATAAATATCAACAATTGTAATATCTGCAATTCAATAACAACACACACAGAAATTTGGTTAATGTATAGATGTGTTTCTATATGTAAGGTTTGATCATGTGTTTCTATAATGTTTGTTCATGTGCTTCTATAATGAGCATTCATTATAGTTTTTATCCGTTTTCGTGGGGGCCCTCATAAGGGGTGGGGGGGATAGGTCGGATCTGCGTATTTAGTAATCTGACACTTGAAAAATATAGCACCTGTAAGCAGGAAACGTTTAATAGTCCTGGAAGCTTTGAGTGGGTTTGGATGTTTGGCCGATAACAGTGGGTGGTAGGCGGCGGACCGTCCTGACTTTGCGCCGGCCACTTGGCAATAAATAATAAAAAGACGCGAAATAAATTAAGTTGGAGACCAGATGCTATGACGTCATCTCCCAACTCCACGCACTGATATCCTCACTATAGCGATAAGCAATAATCTGACTGCTTGCACCGGCAACTTGTCAATAAATAATAACAATAAGCGAAATAAATTGAGTCGGAGACCAGATGCTATGACGTCATCTGCCAACCCCGAACACTGATATCCTCACCATAGCGATTAGGAATAATGTGACTGCTGCGGCTGCTGCTGCTGCCGTATTACGACGCAGATAGCACTCCTGTGTTGTGCTCATGTAATTTTTTTTCTTCAGTTTCAGAACAAGCTATCGACTCGGCGAATCAGGAAAACACGGCAGAGCCCTCTGTCAAGCGATCTGTGAAGGGACGACCATACCTCGAAAAAGTCTGTCACATATGCCAGAAAACCTTCAAAAATCGGAAAAGTTTGAAAGACCACATCATTCTGCACAGCAGACTTCGTCCGTTTAGCTGCGATGTCTGTGCACGTGGTTTCCCAAGTAGGAGGCTGATGAGGAGACACAGGTGAGCGTTATATTTTTGAAGAAATTTGAAGATGTATAATGCATGATACCTACATGATATAATTCAAATTCACTTTATTCTTCCAAAAATTCTTCATTGCGAAAAATAGCATAGGAAAATGTCAGTAAAAAATCACAAACATCCCGATGAAATTTTTTTCTCAAAAGTAGTATGAAGTTAAACGAAAAAGTAGCATGCAGATGCAGTACTAACTGATGCTACTACATGCTTCTACTTTAATGCTACCGTGTTACTGCATTCTACTGCATGCTACCATTAGCAAGACTGCAGCGGATGCTACTATGGCAAGACAGGGTGCTACTGGATACTACTGCTGGATACTACCAGTCTCAGGCACATTAAACGATAGTATTCTTTACCATTACATAGTATTACATGCAACTTTTTCGTACAGCTATCATACAACTACAGGCTAAAAATTTCGTATCGGGATACAAGTACATAATATACTATTACTTTTATTCAAACAATGTTTACAACGGATACGTCAGCTATGATTCTTCATCAGCGATATTTCGGCCCTTCTTGGCAAGGGTCCTCGTCAGGCTGTCAATCCTCTGGTTCAACTTCGGGGAAGGAAACAAACCTGTAGTAAATAACTGAAGCTTCTATGTACCGACTATAAATATCTTATTAAGTAAATTATCTTCAAATACCACTATAACGAAAAAACGAGTCCTGAGATTTAATTTTTGACACGGACGCTGCAATTGCTGCACGATTGGGGCGATGACAGGAAAGGTTTTTTTTCTGCATTTTGCTGCACGATTGGGGCGATGACAGGAAAGGTTTTTTTTCTGCATTTTGGTCAACTTCGGTTGTTATGGCACTTGCCCTTCGGCCAAGTGCCATATAGCGATTGTAATTTCTGTCCGTCAGTCGGTCTGTCGGTTCTGGTTTTGCTAGTTCGGGCACTTCCAGATAAGCTAGGACGATGAAACTTGGCAGGCATATCAGGGACCGGACCAGATCAACTTACAATTATTCATTTCCCCAATCCGACTTTCCCCGGATCCGGAAGTCCGGAAACTATAAAGCAAAAGTGGAGCGAAACGTAGCAAAAAGAGCGCTGCCCAAACGCGGGAGCGAACCACGAACCTCTGAGTCGTTCAGCGACCGCTCTACCAACTGGCCAAGACTCCATGTATGGTTGAGCGAGCGAATGCGGTACCATAAAAAAAGTGGATAAACTAAACAAATTACATAAGCTAGGACAATGGAACTTGCCAGGAATATTGGACGTATTAGGGAGCGAATGCGGGAATATATATTGTTAAAAGATTGAATCGGGGACCCGACCTGATTAACCTGGACATAGTCAAGAAACATAAATAATAGTTCGGGCACTTCCACGCAAGCTAGGACGATGAAACTTCGCAGGCATTTCAGGGACCCGACCAGACTAAGTTGGAAATAGTCACTTGCCTGATCCGACCATCGTGGGGGAGGGGGCGGAATCCGGAAAATAGGGACATTCATAACTTTCGAACGGGTGAACGGATCTTAATGAAACTTGATATCTGGAAAGATCTCGTGTCTCAGATGTCTCATTTCAACTCCGGACCGGATCCGATGAATCTTGGGGCGAAGGGGGGGAACCGGAAATCGTGTGAAACTCTCAGAGTGGACCGATCGGGATGAAACTTGGTGGTAAGAATAAGCACAAGCTCTATATACATCACTGACAGAACTGGACCGGATTCGGACACTGTGGGGGGGGGGGGAGTTGGAGGTGGGTTCCGGAATTCCGACGATCCGTAGTTAATGTACTTCAAGGTGGGCGGACCAGATCAGCTTACAATTAATCACTTCCCCAATCTGACTTTCCCCGGATCCGGGAGTCCGGCAACTATAAAGCAAAAGCGGAGCGAAACGTAGCAAAAAGAGCACTGCCCAAATGCTGGATTGAACCACGAACCTCTGAGTCGTGCAGCGACCGCGTTCAGATTAAATTACAAATAATCGCTTCCCCGATCCGACCATCTTGAGGGGAGTGGAGGGACGGGGAGTCCGGAAAAATTAGGACAAATTATATGTTTTTAGCTTACGAACGGGTCATCGGATCTTAACGAAACTTGATATATGGAAGGATCTCGTGTCTCCGACGTTCCATTTTAAATCCAGACCGGATCCGGTGACATTGGGGGGAGTTGGAAGGGGAAACCGGAAATCTTGAAAAACGCTTAGAGTGGAGAGATCTGGATGAAACTTGGTAGAAAGAACAAGCACAAGTCCTAGATACCTGACTGACATAACCGGAATGGATCCGCTCACCTTGGGGGAGTTGGGGGGGGGGGGTCCTAATTTCTAGTGATCCCGCGAGTTCGATGCTTCCTGATGTGCTAGGACAGTGAAAATTGGCAAGCATGTCAAGGACCCGACCAGATTAAATAGGAAATAGTCACTTCCCCGATCCGACCATCTGGGGGGGGGGGGGTGGAGGGACGGGGAAGCCAAAATTGAGGTATTTTTAACTTGCGAACGGTTGATCGGATCTTGATGAAAGTTGATATTTAGGATGACCTCGTGTCTCAGACGTCCCACTTTAAATCCGGACCGGATCCGAAGTCACTGGGGGGCGGGGAGCTGGTGGAGGGAACCTGGTGGAGGGAACCGGAAATCTTGACAAACGCTTATGAGTGGAGGGATCGGGATGAAACTTGGTGGGAAGAAAAAGCACAAGTCCTAGATACGTCATTGACATAACTGAACCGGATCCGGGCACTGTGGGGGAGTTAGGGGGGGGGGACTTCTAGTGATCCCGCGAGTCCGGCGTACTTCTTGATGTGCTAGGACGATGGAACTTTGCAGGTATGTAAGGGATCCGAACAGATTGACTTGAGAATAGTCGTTTTTCCGATCCGACCATCGTGGGGGGAGTGGATGGATGGGGAGTCCGGAATCTAGTGGCATGCATAACTTTTGAACGGGTGATCGGATTGAAATGAAACTTGTCAGTTCGAAAGAGCTATCGCCTCAGATGTTCGGTTCGGGTCCGATACCTGCGGGGGATGGGGGGGGGGGGGCGGAAAACTAAAAAAACGCTTAAAGCAAAGGGATTGGGACGGAACTGAATTGGGAGAACATGCATTAGGCCTATATACGAAACTGACGGAGCCAGATGGTTTCGGGGCTCGGGGGGGGGGGGTCCTAGAATTCCGGTAGTCGCGAGTTAGAATAGTTCCAGATGTACTAAGAGAACGAAACTTCGCAGGCAGCATCTTGGGGAGAGCGAGGGAAGGGAAATATGGAAACTGCTGCAAATTGCGAACGAGTGGTCTGATTCGAGTGAAACTTAATGGACGATAAGAATCTATGAACTCGACATGTAAGACATGCGTTCGAACTGTATGCGACCATGGTTGGGGGAGTTGGGGTCGGAAAATTTTGACATGCACAAAAACCAAACGGTTGGACCGAATGAGATGCAAGTTCGACAGTGCCAAGCTTGTGCGGCCTAGGTTTGTTGTTTGGTGTTAGGGACGGATTCAGTCAAGGTAGGGGGGGGGGGGGGGGCAGGGTTCCGTTTTTGCCGGCTAAAATTGATTTTTACCATACCTGCGGTTTTAATCGACTTTTATTAATAAAATCCGATTTTTGCCGGCTAAAACTGGCTAAAATCAAACTCCACTGATCTTTTCTACGTATCAATCTTTACTGTTGTTTGTTCATTGTTTTCCGACTATTTTTCAACCAGGGTTGATTCCCGGACTAATTAGCTCGCCTACTCCAATCCAGAAAACCGGTGAGTCATCAGGTCACGTTGCTTCCTGCGATTTATTTATATCGGGAGTTCGTACCGTATTATATTTAAGCGATGAGGCTATTAGAAACTGCGGAGGCGATTTGTTGTACATGTTGATACGATACGCGGATAGTAAATAGGCTACTTCAAGAATTGAGCTTGTAATTTTATGGCTTTTTCTTCTTGTTTTGTTGATAGTATGTTACACGGTAGCTTTGTAGGCATTCTCAGCAGAAACTTGTGCATATAAATGAAGGAACCTAGCTTCAGTGCCATTTATAATGGCAGATATGACTTAGCCTACACCTATTCAGTGTTGACATTATTCTGCATCCTTCCGTCCTCTCTAGGCTAATATGAACTACAATCTTTAATACATGAAAGAAGTATGACAGTCTTAGAATAGCGTGCTATCAAAATCACATAGTAGCAGTTTTGATTTTAGCCAGTTACTTGATTTTAGCCAGTTACTTGAGTTTATCCATGCCACTTGATTTTAACCATACCGGCAGAAATCAGCTATTAGCCGGTATTAACCGGCTGGTATTTTAGCCACCCGGGAACCCTGGGGGGGGGGGGGGGGTTACTGAAAATTTGCAGATAATCTATGCTCCGATTTCAATAAAACGTGATGGAGGGGAAGAAGAGGGGATTCAGAGGTCCAATGGTGTGTGTGTGTGTGTGGGGGGGGGGCCGGAATTTTCCAAAAATGATCAGCTTTGAGTGAAACTTGATAGATGGTATAAAAACAGATGCTTTTTAGATGATCCATTTTTGAGTCCGAACCAGATTCGACCACGGTAGGGGAAGATGGAAGGAGTACCGGAAATGGTGTAACACGTCTAGGGATCGAACGAGTGGATTTATTGGGCTGAAACTTGGAAGTTTGAACAGTCGTGCGCATATGCTGCAGATAATACGAGATTATGCCAGAACTGCTCAGAAGGAGTGAATCTAAATATCCTATTTCTCTTTCCGAACCGCATTTTTGGATGGCGGGTGTACTTCGAGACGTTCTCATCTACTTTCGTGTACCACCTACTCGTAACAAGTGCCATATGAGCTCGTAGCTCTTGTTTTATTATTAATTCTTATTCGCCTGTATCTATTACTTCGAATAATTACTGCAAGGAAAAACTGGTGCTGAGATTTAATTTTTGACACGGCTGCTGTTTTTGCTGCACGATTGGGGCGACGGCAGGAAACAATTTTTTCTGCATTTTGATCGACTTTGGTTTTGTTGTTAATAAGGGACTGAGGCTTAAATTTTTGAATAAATGTTTCATAGTCAGCTTGGGCTCAAAGAGTATTTATATACTATTACTTTACATAATCTTCATGGAATATACAGTTTTGGTTTCTTAATTTTGTCCTTTTTAAAGTAAAAATAATAGGTAATAATAATATAAAGTAAAAATCGCTCCCGGGCGCATGGCCGCTTGGCTCTCTATAATGGATTAAAGTGTATATTCAGCAATAGGAATAAAATGAAATTTGTTTGTGTTCAGAGGTTAAATAAATTAGATAGTTGTGACGTCACAGTTGTATGGAATACCGCACTCATTTAGATGAGACCATCAGAGGAGGCATGCGTTTAAGCTTGCAAAATCACGATTCAACAAGGACATGTATATAAGTGGAACTTTGGTAACAGAATTGTTGATCCTTGGAACAGCCTAACCGAAGATGCGGTTAGTGGAATCGATCAATAGTTTCAAGTGCATTATAGATATGATTTTTAACTCTGGTCAGTTCAATTACTCCAAATTTCTCAGAGTTATTTAGAGGCGACATTCTCCAAGCCGAGATGTGGCGCAACGCATACAGTGAATGAGAACGATTTATATCGCACTGCTTAAGAGTTAAGGGCATAAGTGCAGTAGAAAAGGACAGAAATATAAAATAATCACAAAACACTCACAAATATTTTCCATAAAGGTTATTCACTGGTTTAGAATCACATTGATGGAGTCGTTGACAGGTAAGTTTCCGATCGGAGAACACAAATTAGAGGGGAGGTTTTCAAGCGTCAACAATGGGTCGGAAATCAACACACGGTGGATCAGGTAGCGGTTCCGCGTGCGCCGTGATGAGTAGAGCTGAAATCTCAGATATTTGGAGTATGACGAGCGTATGTGTCGAAGGTCCTTTTTTCTAAGTATAGCGTATAGTCCATCAAGGAAGTTTACATACGAAGGCAGTATTTTTTGTTTTTTTATTTTATTTATTTGTGACCCACTTTTTCAGTATGAGTAAAATAGTATGAGTAAAATACACAAAGTAAAATACACATATTAAAACAATAAGCAAAATAATGTAAATAAAGCATGACTACATTATTTTCATTTTCATATAGTTTAAAAACACACTAAATAGACTTAAAATATGTACACAGTAACAAGCACGTTAAACGGGTTTAGGAATGAAAGCTGGCTAATAATTTCGTGGGCTGAGGGGCAGGATGTTTGTGGAGGATACATAAATTTGAATGCGAACTATATATAACTAACAGTATATGACTTACCAATCCCAGGTTTGCTATACCTCGAACGGTTCGGTACAGTTTTGCGTAACCATTTATAATTCCATTAGCGGCTGATTTGACTGCTTCCTTGCAAATATTTCGCATGGTTTGCGCAATTGTTATCCTAGCCATCGAATTTTTTCCTCTGTTATGAGAACATTGCTTCCAACATTCAGAGAGGGTTTCCGTGGAGCAGCAGGAGCTTTGAAGCGAACGTACTGACATTTACTAGCGTTGATGGAAAGGCCAAACTTGCCTAGGGATCGGTTCAGGCTAGCAACGTTTGTTTCAAGGTCCTTCCTGGATCGGCTGATAAGGAGGACATCGTCGGCAGAGGCCAGGTAAATGACATCGATGCCCCGCAAGTTTAAGTTGGCGTTAGATTTCTTAGGTATTTGAGAAATCGCACATTAAAAAATATGCGGCGGTAGGACCCTGCCCTGCGGAACTCCCTTTTTCACTTTAATAGGGTCACTCAACCTGTAGTGCCATTTGACTACTATCTCGCATTTGGAGTACTACGATCTCAAGGCTAATATGATCGACCTATCGCTGTTTTCGATCAAAGAGAGTAGAGCCTGTACGTGGTTAACGTTGTCAGCCGCTCCAGCAATGTCGGTTGCACAAATATGAACTGTCTCTCTCTCATATAGAGAATACTCTATATGACTAAGTGATCCTCAGGAAGAACGAGAAAACGTGTCACTAACGACTCAAACTCAACAACTCAAATCCTGTGTCAAACAATCACGGCGATCTTCGGGAGCAGCTGTGATACTCGAGGGGACACCGCTTCTGGCTCTTTTGCACAGCTTATGGATCTAAGCTGTGCTCTTCTGCTAGGTACCCGCGATTTTGTATCGGCAAGGAGAGTTAGTCATCAACAGTATCTGGAACAATAATCATTAGCCAACTTTCTTTTTTTTCAGACTCGCCCACAATGTTAGTGAAAAGAAACACACCTGTGCAGAATGCGGCGAGAGTTTTCGGCGACCCGGCTCGCTGAAAACGCATATGACAACGCACCTGGGGATCAAGCCGTATGAGTGTGAGACCTGTAAGGTGAGGAAAAACCCTCCTGCCGTTTGGTCGTTTGTTTCAATTCACTTTATTTCTTTCACCGAACGGATGAACAATACGAATCTTGCTGAAGGTCGAATACCAAATTTCCAAATCTTGGATCTGTTTTTTTTTTTTTTACTTTTTTACGTTTTCAGCGAGTGAAAAGAAAAGATTAGAAATAAGAAAAGAGTGCGAACCGTACACGTGCAAACATGCGAGCATTAATCTATTTCTTTTGGGTTTCGAATAATTCACTTTGTTAGTTTTAATTTTTTTGTATGGCACTGAGCTTGAGCTCAAGTGCCATATAGCGATTGTTATTTCTGTCCGTCAGTCGGTCTGTCGGTCCCGGTTTTGCTAGTTCGGGCACTTCCAGATAAGCTAGGACGATGAAACTTGGCAGGCATATCAGGAACTGGACCAGATTAAATTAGAAATGGTCGATTCCCCGATCCGACCATCTGGAGGGGAGTGGAGGGAGGGGGAATCCGGAAAAAATAGGAAAAATGAGATATTTTTAGCTTACGAACGGGTGATCGGATCTTAATGAAACTTGATATGTTGAAGGACCTCGTGTCTCAGACCCTCCATTTTAAATCCAGACCGGATCCGGTGACATTGGGGGGAGTTGGAGGGGGAAACCGGAAATCTTGGAAAGACACTTAGAGTAGAGGGATCCGGATGAAACTTGGTGGAAAGTACAAGCAAAAGTCCTAGATACGTGACTGATATAACCGGAACGGATCCGCTCACTTTTGGGGAGCTGGGGGGGGGGGGAGAAGTCCGAATTTGTAGTGATCCCGCGAGTTCCGTGCTTCATGATGTGCTGGGATGATGGAAATTGACAGGCATGTCTGGGACCCGACCAGATTAAATAGGAACTCGTCAATTCCCCGGTTCGACCATCTGGGGGGGGGGGGGAGTGGAGGGAGGGTGAAGCCAAAATTTGAGGTATTTTTCGCTTGCGAATGGGTGATCGGATCTTGATGAAAGTTGATATTTAGGATGACCTCGTGTCTCAGACATCTCACTTTAAATCCGGACCGGATCCGATGACACTGGGGGGAGTTGGAGGAGGGAGCCGGAAATTTTGAGAAACGCTTAGAGTGGAGGGATCGGGATGAAACTTGGTGGGAAAAACAAGCACAAGTCCTAGACACGTCATTGACATAACCGGACCGGATCAGGGCACTGTGGGGGAGTTGGGGTGGGGGTCCGGATTTCTAGCGATCCCGTGAGTTCGGCATATTTCCTGATGTCCTAGGGCGACGAAACTTGGCAGGTATGTTAGGGATCCAAACAGACTGACTTGGGAACAGCCGTTTCCTCGACCCGACGATCGTGGGGGGAGTGGGTGGATGGGGAGTCCGGAATCTAGTGGCGTGCATAACTTTTGAACGGGTGATCGGATTTGAATGAAACTTATCTGGTGAGCTATCACCTCGGACGTTCAGTGTCACGTCCGGGTCGGGTCCGATACCTGTGGGGATGGGGGGGGGGGGGGAACTCAAGAAACTCTAAAAGCAGAGGGATTGGGACGAAACTTAATGGATGGAACAAGCATTAGGCCTAGATGAAATTGACGGAGCCAGATGGTTTCGGGGCTCTGTGGGGGGAGTTGGAGGGGGTTTCCTGGAATTCCGGTAGTCGTGGGTTAGAATGGTCCCAGATGTAAAACGACAACGAAACTTTGCAGGTATATTAGCGACCCGAATTATCTTGACTTAAGAACCTGACACAACATACCCCTGGAAACTTCCGTTCCTAGATCCGAGCATTTTTGGGGAGCAAGAGAAGAGAAATATGGAAATTGACTTCCATAAATTGCAAACGAATGGTCTGATTCGATTGAAACTTCATGTGTGATACGAATCGATGGCCTCGACATGTAAAACATGCGTTCGAACCATACGCGACCACGATTAGGGGGATTGGGGGTGGGGGGGCTTTTGACATGCACAAACACCAAACGGATGGACCGAATGAGATGCAAATTCGAAAGTGCCGAGTTTATGCGGCCTAGATTTGTTATTTGGTGTCCGGGCCGGATTCGGCCAAGGTAGGGGGGGGGGGTACTGGAAACTTGCAGATAGGCTATGCTCCGATTTCAGTAAAACTTGATGGACAGGAACAGGGAATTCAGAGATTGGGCCCGAACCGGCTCCGACAACGTTGGTGGGAGGGGGGGGGGGGTACCGAAACTTTCCAAAAATGCTCAGATTCGAGTGAAACTTGATAGATGGTATAAAAGAAGATGCTTTAGGTGGTCGATTTTTTTTATTCCAAACCAGACTCGGCCACGGTAGGTGGAGATAGAGTGAGTACCGGAAATCGTGTAGCACGTCTAGGGATCAAACAAATGGATTTATTGGGATGAAAGTTTGAACAGTCATGTGCATTTGCTACAGACAATCGAGACGATGCCGGAACTGCTCAGAAATTAGTGAAACTAAATATCCAGATCCAGATAACCGGTTTTACGCATCTGTAGCATGAGACGCGAAAACTCTTTCGGAGCATAACGAACACGGAAAATAGTGAAATATGGCAAATGCAAAGATTAGTGAGGTGTCGTTCTTGTACATCCTACTCGTACAAGTGCCATATGAGCTCGTAGCTCTTGTTTTTTTTCTGCGAGCTCTTTCTGTGTTTCCTTACTTTACTGTTCAGATACTCAATTATATTCTATTTCCTGAGTGACGGGTTATGGATAAACATCATGTTACTTTACACTACGTTTGAATAAACAGTTACGGTTTTAGGTCGTCCAGGTTGATAATTTTTCTTCTGATTGATATGATCCTGCTATTTTGTAATTGACCTACACCTGAGCATGGTACAATTAGTTATAAATGTGTATTAAAATAACGTGTTATAGTTGCAAGTCATAGGTTTTGCTACTTCTATAATTTTGTCATTTCTAAGCGACTGGATCCTAGTATACTGTGGATATCCTCCTAAGGGATAATAGAGGAAGTCACTCCACGCGGACTCCATGTACGGAAAACATCGAGAACATGGGGAATGCTTCCAAAATCGATTTTGTTGGAAAAAAAACATATGCAGTTGGCGGAATTAGTCTAGATCCACTTTATTTTGGTTTTGTTTATTCTGTTTTTTTTTCGTTAATTATATATTGTTATTATTCATAAACAAAAAATCACGACTAAGGCCTTATGGTGGGGCCATAAACAGTTAATGGTGTTCTCTATTTTTATGAATAAAATGAACTAAAATGAACTGAACTGAACTGAAAATATGCCTTTTTGTCAAAATCAGTTTTAAACCGTGATCAAACTCAATATTGATCTCAGACATTCTTATGTGAGGAGTTGAAAGAATTAAGAAAGGCAGTGTTTGGTGGGGAGGCTTGTGAGGAAAGGGATTTGGTTTCAAGTATGGGAAGTAAGTCTTTTGGTGAGAGCCAAAGGCTGGGTAGATTCCTGAAGGTAGATATGGCTCACCGTGAACTATTTATATAGAAGTTGATTTTTTGGTTTGTTGTTGGAGTGTATGATATTTTGTTTTTGTTATTGTGTTATGTTTCCCGCCATGGCCCTTGGGCTTTATTGGGAGTAAATTCATAAGTTCATTCATATGTAATATCTGTAACACCAGCAATTCAAAAATCGATTCCCTTCCGAATCTGAAAGGGAGTTCTTTTTCATGATGGTGATGACAGTCGGAGCATTCCCTGTCTGTGGGGACTTGCGAGAACACGGGGAGTGATTCCCGGGAGCAAACAAAAACGCGGGGACTCCTCAGAATGAGTCCTGGGGGAACGGCGAGAACACACCTCTAGTCAGAGTAACTGTGAGTTCTTCCAGAGAATTGGGCACGAAACTCCATTTTCGCCAGGATGTCACGTATGGGGGGGGGGACGCCCCCCCCCAATGTTGTCCGCCAGTCGGTAAAAAATAGCCGAGTCTTGCCCCCCCCCCCCCAATGTTGTCCGCCAGTCGGTAAAAAATAGCCGAGTCTGCGCGGAAGCGTCGCGAATTTTCGTGAAATAGTCGATTTTTTTCATGGAAACCACCGATTTTTCTTCAAAACAGTCGGCTTTTCGTAAAAATAGGCGATTTTTTCTTAAAAACAGTCGTTTTTTCTTAAAAACAGTCGTTTTTTCAAAAAATCAGTCGATTTTTCCTATAATCAGTCGATTTTTCCTCGAAACAGTCGTTTTTTTCTGCAAAACAGTCGGTGAAAATGACCAGCAGTCGGTAAATACCTTGCCCCCTAAAAAAAAAACATTAACGCCTCTGATTTTCGCGGTAGTTTTGTAGCAGCTGCAAAATCGCAGCAGGGCTCACCCACTACGATTGGGCTCAGCTAGCAAATGGTGGCAAATGATTCAAGGAAAAGGCTTGCAATGGTACTATATATCTTGAGGAGAAGACGAAAACAAGTGGGTGCTGTCCCCCCCACCATATGTCCCGTTATGCAACTTGTGAGTGTTAAAAAGAATGATATTTTGTAAAGATAATCAAATTAGCACGCTACAGCAAGATTTTGTCTAATAAACCTTACTTACTTACTTTACTCATGTCAGTCTCACCCCATCTGACAGCTAATAACAACTTTTCACTAAGCTGGTGTTCCACCCTACTTACCGTAGTTACTGCGCGTGACGTCACGAATTCTGACTTCTTGGCGTCAAGGCTGGAACACATTTTTCTATTTTCAACAAAATATCGTGCCGGGGGCTATAATCTTTCGAATCACGTTACAGAGATCCGTAGTTACCACGCTTACTACGCTACTTAGCATGGTAAGCAAATAGTTACTGTTAGTTACTATTTCGAGAAGGTTGGAACGGTCAGTGTAGTAACTTTTTCGTGATGTCGGAACGGAAATAGTAACTAATAGTTATTATTTTTAGAAGGGTGGAACACGCTCCAACTGTATCTATTTTTGTATGTTTTTTTTCTAAATTTTCTAACTACAGCGATTCTCGGAAAGAATCGCAGAAAACCAGTATCTTTGTGGCGAACGAAAATGATGGATAAAAAAAAAAACCTTCTGTCTATTAAAGGTTAAGATCCGACATCGAGGTTGATATCGGAAATAACATTCAGACGGCCATTGAAAATAACCTATCCGAGCCGAAGGCGAGGATGATATTTTTAAATAACCATTGAGGTTGTTATTCTGATATGAACCGAGATAGAGGTATGTTAACTATTATAACTTTTTCGAACAGAATATTTTGTATAGGTATATAGGACTTATTCTTCTTTTGTACTTTTTTGCTAATGGGGTAAGGAATTTTATTTTAGTCAAGTAGTCTAGTGAAGAAAGCCTACTGTAGACCTACTAAAATGACGACTGTTCAGACCCAAGCACTTCAGATCCTAACAATACAGTCTTTTACTTTTTTGGCGATTTAGATGCCATCTAGCTTTCGTGAAATCTTACTACAGATCTACTAAAATGACTACTCTATGGGCCGTGGAAGCAAAAAATTAAACAATAACAAAACCAAGTGTTGGCTCTTGGGAACACAAGAAAGTCCCAGAACAAAGACAGTGATCAATGCTGAATAACTAGTTTTTGGAAAGTAAGGGGTAGTATAGGATGTTGTTTCAGTTGACAAGCTATACTTTCAGTGGAAATCTGACTATAGCAAGGCAATGCCGTATCCAGGGGGGATTAGGGGGTTGACCCCCCTCCCCGAAACTTACAAAAATATTCATTTTTATATGCTTTTCCCTCTGATCTATGTCAATTTTTGTACTTTTTTTGTGCGACCCACAGGTACCCCAACCCCCGAAATAAATTCCTGGATACGTGCATGTGGCAAGCTATGACCTAGGGCATAGGCTGGTTGTCGAAGAGAGTAAGATGATCACATTTATTTTAATTTTATTTTTCCTGTAATTTTTAAGTGTTTTTTGTGTGTGATTTTTACTGAAAGTATCGTTTTTAATTTATTATCTGGAGGTCAGCTTCTACTTTTCAGTTTTCGAGGAACAGTGCTCGAGGAATTCAGGTATTTCAGGAAAAGTGCTCGATGAACAGCTACGGAGGCAGATACAGCTTCGTATCAGCCTCTCTGGAGGATGATACGAGGTATTATCAACCTCCATAAAAGTAATTGTCATAATATAACTTCCCGTGGGACATAGGAAGATATGCATTACATACCTGTTCAAATAAGTTATATTGCCCTTAAGGGAAATGCCTGTTTTTGGATCCCAAAACGTAAGTGGAGGGATACCTATGACATCGCAAAAGTTGTCCGTCCGTCCGTCTGTCCGTCTGTCTGTCCGTCCGTCCGTCTGTCCGTCTGTCTGTCCGTCCGTCCGTCCGTCTGTAAGCATGATAACTCTCGAAGGGAATGCGATATTTTGATGAAACTTGGTATGAGGATTGTTTGGGTCAAGGGTAAGGTCGAGTTCGTAGATGGGCTCTGTAGCCCTATATTTGGGGGTGGGGGAGGGGGTTCGATTTAAGGGACAAACAACATATTTTTAAACAGCTAATGTGATAATCGATTATGGGGTAAGAAGACATGCTGAGCACGATGGTGACAATCATTTTTTCGCCGGACAAGTAGTTCGTCCGGAATCCGGCAAAAACCGGAAAGTTTGTTAAAAGTAAAAGTTTCATTTGAAGTTGATTGAAAGTTTGATTTAGGGGTAAAAAGACATGCTGAGCCCGATGGTGAAAATCATTTTCTCGCTGGACGAGCAGTTTGTCCGAATCCGGCAAAAACCGGAA
Organism: Branchinecta lynchi; assembly: GCA_023053575.1. Taxonomy (NCBI): domain Eukaryota; kingdom Metazoa; phylum Arthropoda; class Branchiopoda; order Anostraca; family Branchinectidae; genus Branchinecta; species Branchinecta lynchi. The sequence continues at coordinate 7,787,377 of JAKZAP010000016.1, forward strand.
AGTTGGTTAAAAGTAAAAGTTTCATTTGAAGTTGATTAAATGTTTGATTTAGGGGTAAGAAGACATGCTGAGCATGATGGTGAAAATCATTTTGTCGCCGGACAAGCAGTTCGTCCGGAATCCGGCCAAAACCGGAAAGTTGGTTAAAAGTAACAGTTTCATTTGAAGTTGATTAAATGTTTGATTTATGGGTAAGAAGACATGCTGAACCCGATGGTGAAAACCATTTTCTCGCCGGGCAACTAGTTCGCCTGTAATCCGGCCAAAACCGGAAAATATGTTAAAAGTAAAAGTTTTATCTGAAGTTGATTAGATGATATATTTAGGGGTAAGAAGAGACGCTGAGTCTGCATATAATGATCACTTTATACCAGGACATATAATTAGTCTGGAATCCGGTTGTACCCGCATTTTTGTTTAGTCAAAATTTTATTTAAAGTTGATTAGATTTCTTTTTAAGGATAAGGAGATACGCCGGCTTCGTTTCTTATTTTTTTTTTTTTGCTGGACTAGTAGTTTGCTCGGAATTCGGGCGTAACCGAATTTGGCAGTAGTAAAGCAGGAAGTTTCGGTCAATATCGTCAAAATAGGCATGGCTTATAGAGGTATAGATAGATAGATAGAATATCTGAATTCGGTTTTCTCTGATGATTAGCCTGGCGAAGACAAGACCGAATTGTCTGGATCAAATCTTTGATTTTTGGGATCCCGTCGACACCTTTGGTCTTGTTCAAATTGTTCTGCAAAATATATGAGGTTGTTGTTTCACAACACAGTTTTCAAATGAGTTTTTGTCCTTAGATGAGGTTCAACTCGTCAAGTCACCTGTCTCGTCATAAGAAGAGTCATCTAGGTCTGCGGCCGTACGTCTGTGAGCAGTGTAAGCGGGCGTTTTCATCCAAACACCACCTTCAACGCCACGTTCTTACCGTTCATTTGAAAGAAAAGCGATTTGCTTGCGACAAGTAGGTTTAGCATTGTCTTTATTACACTGTCAGAAGTTTCATAACAGATAACACGAAGATGCGCGGTTTTAACAGATAATGCGTAACAGATAACACTTCGGATGTTATCTGTTGTATTTGAAAAGGTTATGCATGAAATGTTATGCATAACAAGTTTTGTTATGAAGAGCCAAAAAAGCATATACTAACTTTATTCCTTATCGTCATGATGTCGGAAAACTCAGTAACCTTTGAAACCGCGCATCCTCGTGTTATCTGTTATGAAATTTCCGACAGTGTACGCTTGCACTCAGGCAGTTGGAAATTCGGACCTTCGTCAAGTTTATGTGATGACGGTGGCGCTGTAAGTTGCGTTTTCAGCTGTTAGCGTGTTAAACTCGAATCTCAACACGTTGCGCCATCACCCGTTTTTAGTGGAGTGCTCTTTGGAACAATCCACTTTTGCCAGCGCTGTAGCAGCTTTCGGTTTTCGGTTTCCGATTCTCACCGTATTTTGTGAAGCTCATAACTCGTGAACCGGTGCAAGTATCAAGTTCAAACTTGGTATACTAGTTGGTATTGGGGTCTAATTGTGCCTTTTGGGGGTTCCACCCCCACCCCCACCCGGTTCAGGGGCAAGTGGGCCCAGATTGCCCAGTCAATAATGTTCATAACTTGACCAGAACTGGACACAGGACGAAGAAGTTTGTTGTACATTTAGATCTTAGGGCTGGGAAATTGCTTTGAAAGTTGCACCTCCCCCACCCACCACCTTCATGGGCAACTGGGCCCAGATTGCCCAGGAGTAAAGTTTGTTACCTGTGAGAGGAATCAACAGGTATCAAGTTCACTAGTGGGCTATTGGGGTCTAGTTGTGCCTTTTGGGGTCCCACCCCCCACCTCAACCCGGTTCAGGGGCAAATGGGCCCAGATTGCCCAGTGAATAATGTTCATATCTTGACCAGAACTGTACATAGGAAGATGAAGTTCCTTGTACATGCAGATCCTAGGGCTGGGAAATTGCTTTGAAAGTTGCACCTCCCCCCACCCACCACGTTCATGGGCAACTGGGCCCAGATTGCCCAGGAGTAAAGTTCGTTACCCGTGACTGGAATCAACAGGTATCAAGTTGAAACTTGGTAGGATTGTGAGCATTGGGGTCTCTTTTTACTATTTGCGGATCCCAAACCCCACCCCCACTTGGTTTAGGGGCAATTGGGCCCAGACGGCCCATTTTTTAATGTTTTTAACTTGACAATAACTGGAAGTAAGGCAATGAAATTCCTTTGTGCTTTTGGATCATAGGGGTTGGAGAGAGTTGAACCACTCCCACCCTCCCCGTTCATGGGCAAGTGGGACCAAACTGCCCATTAAAAAAGTTTTTGACCCGTGACTGGAGTCAAAGTCTTAGCTGGTATACTTGAGGAAACAGAGGTGTAAAGACGCATTTGATGGGTCACGACCCCCCCCCCCCCCCCCCCCCGCTGCCATTCATGAGCGCTGGGACAGATTTCCCTTAAGTTAAGTTCGCCTTTGACAGGCCTCAAGTCCAACTCTTGTATATTTGGGGAGAAATATCTATGGATGAGGATTTGCTGATTTGGTGTAACAGCAGAAACTGGACTGTTTTGTCATATGATCGATGATATGCCGTTCTTAATGAATTGTGACAAAGCGGGCATTAGGCTGCTACGATTTGGTTTATTGTACTTGTTATTACCTTGCTAATGAAAGAGGTTCAAAGGGTGGGACTGGATGACAGACCATTCTCAGTGTTTGAAGTCAAGCTATTCGTGCAAGATCTTCAAAATTTCTATGGATTTACTGGCGGTTTGTTTACTCTTAAAGCATTTAAAGTGGGATGAATACAAATTAGGTTACTTCAATACTTGTTTGGTTATTGGGAATGAGAAATTTCTTGGTTCTGAAGCTATTTGTATATAAAATGAGATAAACGTTTTACTTTTACATTCCACGTCTGAGCGCTTGCGCACTTGTTAATGACCGTGTGTTGCATAAGAGAACCTGGAACAGGATCTGACACTCTACCGAATTCTTCGTGTTTGGATTCGGTGTTGAACTCGAAAGAAACACGGGAGCTAAAAACGCTTGAAGCCACAGATTACCGAACCCGTGTTAGGATGCGCACTGGATGCGCTCCTTAAAAACGACTTGTGACTAACACGGGAAAATTGAGAGCCTGAAATGCAAATATACTTAGTTATGATTGGAGTGAATATGTTTCAAAGACTTCAAGTTATGTTTATTAATCAGCTAATTTTAGTACCTCATAAAGGCCAGTTTGGCAGAGAGAGGGCTCGAGGCAAAATGACGGTCATTTACATATAGAGCGTGTTCCACCCTCGTAACAATAGTTACTATTAGTTACTATTTCCGTTCCATCCTCACGAAAAGTTACTACGCTGACCGTTCCAACCTTGTCGGAATAGTAACTAATAGTTACTATTTGCTTACCATGCTCGGGAGCGTGGTAAGCGTAGTAACTACGCATCTCTGGAACGTGATTGGTCGGATTCGCCCCTGGCGTGAGATCCTGCTGGAAAATAGAAAAATCGTTCCAGCCTTGACGGCAAAAAGCCAGAATTCGTGACGTCATGCGTAGTAACTACGGTAAGTAGGATGGAACACGCTCATAGGCTTTCTATGAGATTCAACTACATCAACACACAAAAATAGAACTTAACCAGAATCCATCCCAGGTTCCAGGTTCAAACCATCAAACTGAGTTGCGATTTACTGCGACAAACCACAACATTCTTCGCTATTTTTGTTTTTCGTCCCAAATGTTTTCTATGAGCATGGATTTTGTTCTATTAAACGTCGGATGACCATTCCGAATAACATACTTGATTTCCGCCAGCAGATCGTCACCTACCGCCCGTAAAACGGAATGCGCTTTGTAGAGTTATGTCACTGTGGACGGTCATTTACCATTGGACGTTGGACTTATTTGGCTAAATCTGAAATGTTACCAAACAGCTGCTACTGTGGCCTCACAGTTTAGGGCGATTCTGGCGATCTCTTGGATTGCGAGAATCCGTCGAGTGCAAGAACAAACGGAAAGTAGATACGCCTCAGTTGCACCTTTTCAACTTCTCGCTGACGTGCCGAAATCACTTTCCACTCACGATGTGGATTTGCTTTCCAAGTGCTGGCGGAAACTAGCGAAGCGCTAGAATAGCTTTGGAAAGCCAAGCAAGTCTTAGCCGAAGTCCCAAAAACAGCCGGCGCAAAAGCTCGCGGAGCTTTCCAGACCGCCAGAATCGCCCTTATCACAGGGAGTTGATGTAAATTCCACCGTCTCAAGTTAGCCACGTCCCAAGAAGGAAAACACTAAACAGTATACGTCTAGACGTAAGAAGAGTCCCACGCAGTCATTCTCTGACGCTTGGAGGAAGGTGGGCGGCATGCCAAATGACTATTCTTTTTAATAATGCCCTGTTAATCTGTTTCTTTCAGGTGTGACAAGCGGTTCCCGACCATGTCGCATCTGCAACAGCACAGCGTGACCCACAGCGAAACCCGCCCCTTTAAATGCGATTTCTGCGAAATGTCATTCACGTGCAACGCCTACAGAAAGAAGCACGTTAACATCACCCACGCAGTCAACAAGCCCTTCCAGTGTGAGATGTGTTCGCTCAGTTTCTCATCCAACTACCATCTGAAGCGGCATCAGTTGATTCATTCGGGGACCCGACCTTTTGCTTGTGATCAATGCGGGGTAGGATTTTTGACGAAGTATGCGCTACAGCGCCACACGGCGGTGCATACGGGAATTAAACCGCATCATTGCGACCAATGCCCGGCTTCGTTTGCGTTCGCGGAGAGGTATGTACTTTCACTGCCAGAAGTTTAACAAATAACACAAGGATGCGTTGTTTCCGCAGATAACACTTGAGATGGTATCTGTTATGATTTTGCAGGTGTTATGCATTAAACGTTATGCATAACAAGCACTGACAGGAAAAGCCGGAAAACTTCCCAAAAAGCATCTGCTGACTTTTTCTCTTTCATGATGACAAAAAACAAGTCAGCAGATGTTTTATCGGTGGTGTTCCAGTTCTTCTTCTACGCATAACGTTTTAATGCGTAACGTTTGAAAAACAAAACTGCTAACATTCTAAGTGTTATCTGTTGACACCGCGCATCCTTGTGTTATCTGTTATGAAACTTACTGACAGTGTTCTTGCTGAGCTAATATAGCTTTATGAATTGAACATTGAAACCCTAAAAATAATACAAAAATCAATACTAGATCTCACATATACGACATAATAAATAAACATGGCACTAATACAGTAATATGCTTGTATATGGGAATTGTCACTTAAATATTAACAGACACTTAGAGGAGGAGTGTGTTAACGTAATGATAAAACTTACCTATAAAGGTAATCCAACTTCATTTACGTTAATGTTTTCCGTTTATACTCTTGTTTCCGACTGATAACGAGATGAATGGCGAGCACTGCGCGCGGTATTGCGGCGGTGCATAATAAACAAGATGTTTTACAACAGTTCTAGGCTGTGGGCAGACAATCACGTTCTCCCGGCCATTTTCTGCGCTTCCATCAATAAGTTGAAAAAATCTCCGCTTTTCGATACAGATTCGGTTGGGCGAAACATCATTGTATCGCCAGGAGTCGTGAAATCTGACAGGTGACCGACTTGATTTTACTAATAATGAACACGTCAGGGGTCTTTGATATCATGTTGCAACTGTTCCAGCAGTTGAGTATCCTTGAACAGAACCTGACCAGTTTCAGTGCCTCCTCCCTCGTCGGGCCACCTTGTGAGCCTGACTGAGCTTAAGTATAGTCCTGTCCGACCAAAATGACAGTAGTCGCTGTGTATGTTCCCTAATGGCAAGTGTGTAAGGAAGGGTGATCTGTAGATGACCAAAGATTTTACCAGCAGTTCAGTAATTACTCCAGCATGATACCGAACTTTGCCATCTAATGGAAGATCATAATTGCACATTTACTGGCTGTTCTTCCGGTCTAGCAGACCTTGACAACACTAGTTTGTGACTTTCACCGTTGGGAAATGCCCCTAATTTAATCGAAACCAGTAGCATCTTATGATATACAGTAGAGGTATGCTTATGTGAATGTCTGCTAACAGTGAACGATCGCCGAAGAAAAAACTAAAACCTAAAACCGGCATTTTTTACTATGAATACTTATAATAGCCACTCACGCTTTTGTCACTTTTTAAATATTTTGCTAATTCACGGCTAAAAGTGACTTTGCTGACACCTGAGCCTCGCTTGTGTTGCAATAGTGCTGCCGCATCGCTGCTGCAGCACTTCTTTGCTTTTGCACAGTATGCGTTTTGGATTCACTTTCTTCTTGGTTGGCGCGGCAGCGGTGCAGCACCTAGCAGGGAAGCACGGACTTGTTCGGTGAGCAACTACGTGATTCTCGAGAGACGCTGCTGTCTTCCTAGGAAGCACTGCAGTGCAAAAACGGATGTAGGAAGAATCAGCCCCAAATCGGCCGAGAATTGGACCTGCAGCATACAACAAAAACCAGGCTCTGGTTTGCTGTTTATAATTTAAAAAGTTTGCCACGACGAACGCACCTTCAGTGGAGAAGATGGCGGTCCGAACCTCCAGAAACCTTCAAAAGAGGAAGGACTTTTTTTTTTTATCAAATTCAAAATCAAAGAAAGTTATTTGAATTTATGCCAGGATAACCATGAAATAGTTGGCTTTTAGCTGATATCAAGTTTGTAAGTTTTTTTTTTCCGTTTTACTTTTTTATATGCAAGTAACAAAGCTAAGGCAGTCGAACAGCTAAAAAAGTGTTCAAATAAGCATACCTCTACTGTAGATGTCATAAGACTGTTAATAATAATAATAATAATATAATATTTATTCAAACAATGTTTTCAACGGATACGTCAGCTACGATAATAATAATATAATAATAATAATAATAATAATAATAATAATAATAATAATAATAATGATAATAATAATAATCATAATATAATAATATAATAATAATCATAATATAATAATAACAATATAACTGCAGTAAAAAGGCTTTCGCCTCTATTGTTGGAGCTGCTCTTTTTTTCCTGCTATTCTAACACCATCTGCTTACCGCCACCCAGTGTAACCACCAGCTGAGAAATGTCCCTGCCTTGATAGAAGCGGTTAGTTTGTAATGATGTAGCATAACATAATAATAATAATAATAATATAAATGCAGTAAAAAAGGCTTTCGCCTCTGTTAATTTCTCGGGACACTGTGTTGGAGCAACATGTAGCATAATGCGTGAAGAAACAGCAAATTGCCTATCACTGAGCTGGCTCAAGCAAGAAATTGACGAAATGTTTATTATCCAAATGTATGACCGAGGCCCGTATCGAGGAATTTATTTCGGGGGGGGGGAGGGGTATATAATAATTAAATCAAACTTTACGATATGTTTTTTTTTTTCCTGAAGACTCAAGCAGCATCTGCTGACTCATACTCAAGAAAAGCCATTCTGCTGCCATATATGCGGTGCCCGTTTCAACCTCAAGTGTTCGCTCGATCAGCACACAAGGAAACATACGGGGGAGCAACCATTCGTTTGTCCGGTAAGTTTCTCCGTCACATTTTTCTGGCCTCATGACCTTGTTTCTGAGACCAAGATTCCTTCAAATTATGGCTGGATTGTTCGTTTTGACAGGACAGTTTTTGCACTTGGGTCAGTTTCTCCGCTGGAATTTGAAAGACATGACTTAGAACGGAAGAAAAGTAGAAGAAATGGAGAAAGACTGCAAGCTTCCTCTACCCAGGGTGTGTTCTACTGTGCTTTTAGTAGTCTAGAAGCTACCATCTACCATCGACAGTTATATAGACAGAAAACTATCTAACCCACTACAAATAGTCTTCACTGCTATCCAACTGTTTACCTCAAGGTCTACGGAGGATGATGATTGGTGGTAGCTTCAAAAAACTTTTGATAATTAAAGTCGAGGGTTGCCGAAAAGCATGTAGCATCTAATATTCCATCGAAAGTAGCGACTATTGTGGGCTTTGGAATTATTATCCAACATTTATTATTTGTTTGACTGACGACTTTCGACGACGAAATCACACTCGCTGAGATAAAATGATCATAGCGCCCAAGTGTGTTTTCCTTCTAAGCCGGTAAACGAACTCTGTGTTAATTAAATGTCTTACTTAGTGCGTCTTGAATAGCTGTCTGAATCTTGTCATATCGCTCGTGACGCTCAGCTAAAAGTGACACTGTCCGAAGAAAAAGGCATGCTTTGGTTTGGTGGCCGTCCGCTGAAATATGACAAATTTTGAATTCTCGGCACTACATGGCCATCCCCCCGAACTTCGCTGCACCCTCTTAAGGACCTAAAACGCGAAGCAAGAAGGACCCGAAACCCTAGCTTGTTCTGTCGCCTACGAAATCTTCAGAAAGATACCTTCATTCGTTCCGTATTTCACTAATTTTTTTAACTGTACTTGATTTATGTTCGTTTCGTATTTGTTGTTTGTTAGTTTGTGTTTTATTTTCATTGTTAGTGAGTGTTTGTTTTTCCAATTCCGCATTAGCCTGTGCTATTAGGGTTGAAATAAAATGAATTGATTGATTGATAACAATAGTTGTATAGTACTATAGATTTGTTTTCTTTATAGTCTGCTGAATTAAGATTTTGTTTCAGACATGCAACCGCAAGTTCTCCTCCCGGAGCAGTCTTAGTCGCCATCGTCGCGTCCACACGGGTGCTCGTCCGTATCCGTGCGAAGTTTGCGGCAAAGGTCTCTCATCCCGCCGCGCATTGAGGCGGCACTACCAGACCCACCAGCAGGTAACCACTACTCATGCCGTGGCGCCAAATTCGAATAGTCTAGTTTCTGTGTTTCCCATTAGCGCCGTGCAGCAAAGCGAAGGGCAACTGATTACCCCGCTGCACATGCTGCAGGCGGGTCAGTATTTCTTTGAGACTGTGCAGCCATCTGGGGAGTGAATTGCAACGGCGTGAACGTGTATTATTTTACGTAGTGCCGTGGACTGAACAACAGATATCAGACAGTGCCAGACCAGCAATTTTCCTATTGGCGGAGCTGGAGACTGAGGAGTGATCTGGCCTCTTGGCTTGCCAGTCAAGCTCGGCCCAAGAATATGCTTCTGGTCCCAACAGTCGTAAGCATTTCTCTGAAGTATCATAGCCGTAAACCCTTCAACAAAGAAAATTTAAAATACAACAAAGAAAGACGGAGAAGCAATGGGGCAAAGAGAAGAAGTTCTCGGAGCTCCACCAAAATACTCAAAACAACGACATGATAGCGCATTTGTAGTCGCTTAGTCGAGAGTTGAACTCTCTAGAAGACGACCTTTCTGCTTTAAGGTCAGTCCTCGTCTACCAAGCTTTTCTTCCGGATTCGAACCTTTTCGTCGAGTGGATTCGAAGAGAACCCAGACCAAAAACGATTGCGAGCTCGGAGCATGGGAAACTCACCAGGTCTCGGAATCGGGAAGGTTGCCCTGGAGGCAACACGTCTGGGAGATAAAAATGAATATACAAAGAGATGGGTTGGGGAAAAAGGAGATAATGCTTGAAGTGAAAGTGAAAAAGATATGCGGAAACTAGCTGTCGTCATTATGCTGCAAATTCGGGAGTGTTGGCTTAACTTTCCGGGCAAGCCCCTACTGTTGAATATCCATATTTCTGAGTCATGTTCATCATCAAGCTACTAAATGAGTGGCGCCGAGGCCGTTAATCATGCTAATTGATCCCTTGGCATTAGCTGAATAGCCAATGAAGGGGGTATGTCTCGGACGAACCTCTTGGCGTCCCCATGTGACCTGAGATGTTTGAGATAACAAAAATGTTGAAGTGCGTAGTACCGTCTGGGACCTCAGTGGATTGTTGAGCCCTTTGCCCCTTTTGGCAACTGTTCGTGATTTTGCGCTATAACTACAGCTATCGGATTTTCAACGTGGAATGGATCAGTTATCCCGGATAAAGGAAGCTGTTTTTGCTGAGGTCGATACAGCTGATCCTTTCAAGGCATCTGAAGGAAAGCTGTATGGAGGTGGAAGCCGAAAATTACATTGCCGGTACTGGAGACCCCTCGGGAAGCCTAGGTGAGTGACTGATTTGATTAGTTGCGTGAATAGACGATAGGGGTCGGGGTGTTGGGACTGGAACTCGGCACCGTCATTGTTTACAGACGGAACAGATCGAATACTCTTGAGGACTATCTCTCCTTGCCCATATAAAATCTCCGGCCTCTCCGGGTAGCTAGCGAAGAAAGGCAGAAGGGTATCACAGCTGCACCCAAAGATCGCGGTGATTGACTGACACAGGATTTGAGTCGTTGTGTTTGAATCGTACGGACACGCTTACCCCTTCTTCCTGAGGATCACTGGCGTGTTTTGGACTTAGTCATATAGAGTATTTGTTCAACTCTATGGTGGACGTGCAGAAAATTCGGCCGGGCACCGCACCGTTGTCAACCCGGAAGTTATGAGAGAGTTGATCGAAACCTGGGATAGGCTGCAATAAGGCTAAAGAGATTTTCGCCGGTACAGAATGTTTGTATAATTCTTTTAACTTCTTTAAAGTTTAACTAAAAAGGGCTGGGATAAGGCAATCTAGTTACACATCACATTCACTTAAATTGGCTTGAAAACCCGCTGAAAATGCGTTACTTCGTTATTCTGCTATTCAAGAATAATCGATGAATATTCTTTGAGCCCAAGCTGACTTTGAAACATTGATTGTTGGAATAAATGTTTATTGTTGGAATAAATGTTTCAAAGTCAGCTTGGGCTCAAAGAATTGTTGGAATAAATAATCGATTTTCAAACCGTGGAATTTCCGTGTGATTTGTGGTACCTCTATCCGCTTGTATTTTTTGTTGTATGCCTTACGAGAAAGATTTATGATGTTGTTTTTGTTCACTAAGCAATCTCACCACTGCCCACTGGAAAGCAGCGTTTGTGTTGAATTAAAATTTCCCGCTTCATAGTAGAATGTTGGCTGTGGGGACTGCCGCAGATATTCTGAACGTCATATCTAGAGCAGATAGTGGAAAATAAAAATATCCCGCAAAATCTAAGTAATTTAGTGTGTTCAATTAAATGACACAAAAATAAGTTGGCTTCTCAGTTAAACTTTAAATAGGGAAGAAGGTGCTCCCTTGAAGCCAGGCTTCACCTCCCTGATATCTGGCGGTTCCGCCCAGTCAAGCCTACCCTTCCGGATTTCGATGATAATGATAAAAGCTATTTCGCTATTGCTTTATTTTTTCTAGCATTTCCCCTTCGTTTATGCATTTCTGTTGTGTCTCTATTGTGTTGCCTCTATGACACCTTTCAGCTCCGGAATTCCGGAGTGTACAACACTGGTGACTTCCAGACATTTGTTAAAGTGAAACCTGGCTTGTACCCTAATGCCTGGGCCCCACTACGGACATACCTGTTCGTAATACTCTTGATGACTATCTCTTCTATCCGCTGTAAAATTGCCGTATACCTAGCGGAAAAGCCGGAAGCAGCACCACAGCTGCCGCGAACGAGCGCCGTGATTGGTTAGCACATGATTTGAGTTTTTTTGTTTGAGTCGTTAGTGAAACGTTTTCTCGTTCTTCCTGAGGGTCACTGACGTGTTTTGGATTTAGTCATATAGAGTATTCGGTTTTTAGACGTTTTTAAGGCCGGTTTTTAAGACGTTTAGGACGCTCCTCTCTCATTGGTTGTTCATAACAAACTAAAAACGGGAGATGGATTTATCCATCCCTAGATTTATGAACGGGTTGAAGGAGGAAAACGTCTAAAAACCTATTTACGAACAGGTGTGTCCGTGGTGGGGCCCGGGCGTAAAACGTAGAAGACATTTCGAGAATAGATATTCCTTCAGCCCAAGCTGACTGCAAATCATATTTGACGGTGCAAAACGGACAAGTCGGGAAAATAACTAGGGCGAACCTCCTGGAACAGTTCTACCCCTGCTCTTGGCAGGGGCAACAAGCAGTCCGCCTTCTCTCCCCTGTCTCCTCTGGACTTGTTTGATCGGCCCGGGGATGCTCGTTGACATAGAACGTGTCGGAAAGCTTTTTTGTCTGTAAATGCTACATTAATGCTGCATTTTCTTTTATTTTTGTCCGAAAGCTGTTACCTTTTATTCTTCTCTGACACTTCTAGGATACCAAAATTTAAGTCAAGAAGAAGAAGAAGAGAAAACGAATTAGCTGTATAAAGCTGACAAAATGGATCAGCTACTGATATCCAACCTTCTTATCTTTCCTTTCTTCGTCCGCCATGATCGCCAGTTATCTTAGAATTTGGAATGTTTGCCGAATTGTCAGTTGTCTTTTTGAATTTGTTATGTTGCCGCCGAAAACACTCGTCGTACTCCCCAGTTTCTTCTTGAAAATTCAGCATAAAATTTAGCATTCTACCTGGATTTTTCGATGAATTTTATGCTGAATTAATGCTGCATTAATTGAGCGAAAATTTAAGTCCGAAAGCGAAATGCTGCATAAAATGCTGAATTAATTCAGCATTTTCGTTCGTTTCGGAGCTTTCGGACACGTTCATAGTCCTCCCAGGAGGTTGACCTTTCATCTTTCCATGACCTTTACATCCTTTCGAGAAATGCGAACCCAGATTCATAGTCGAGTTTTCACACTGCTGTGTTATGATCAACGCAATTTTTTCTTTGATTTTCTGACGCCCGCCAGAATCGCATGAATGTTCACGTCTGGCTGCTTTGTCGTTCTCCTTAGAAGGTGGTTTGCCCCAGTTGTGCAGTAAATGGTCTCCTAGGTCTGCCAAACCTCCCAGAATAGAGGTTTGGTAGTTGTAGGAGATCATAAAACTGGTTGGAGGACCGCAAAATTGAGGCAAACCTCCTGCTTAAGAGAATAGCCGAGCAGCCAGATTGGCAGAAACCCCACAGATAGCTGGTTGTGTAGATAATGTGACAAGCCTCAGGTAGCGTTCCAGTGACTTATTACAAGTTATGATGATAAGAGGAAGAGCGAGCGCCGTATAGCGCCGAACGAAATAATAACAACGCGGACATACGTCATCACTCTTATACGGGAGTTCCTGTAGAACCGATAGTTATTATAGCAGGTTCAGATAGCAGGTTGTGTAGTTAACGTGACAAGCCTCAGGTAGCGTTCCAGTGGCTTATTACAAGTTATGATGATAAGGGGAGGAGCGAGCGCCGAACGAAATAATCGGACTTACGTCATCACCCTTATACGGGAGTTCCTCTAGAACCGATAGTTATTATCACCTATGAGGCTCTGGACCATCATACGTAAACTAGTTGCGTTTTTGCAGATACCATGGTATCTCTTACCACGGTAACTGGATCTGCAATTATTCGTTTTTGTTATGACTTAACGTTTATGTTATACAGCGAACCAACTATATGTAATAGATGGGCGAAATAATATATAAAAATAACGTAATCTCTGAGGTGTAGGCCGTAATGGTATTGAAGCCGGGTCAGGATGGCATTCCGAATGGTAGGCCTACACCAATTCCACAAACGCAGCCAAAGATAAAATTCCGGACGCGGTAAATTCATATCCGCTACCTCAATCTCGGTTCAGGCCCGAATCCCTCCAAGGGCTAAACCGGACAGATAGGTCGCCAGACCATTGCTAAGCCTCGAGACTAACCCAGCCAAAGGACGGAGTTTAGAACATTGTCATTTTAATACACATCTTAGGCCTAAAACAAAATATGAACGATAAATTATAACTTACTATAGTCTAATGACACGACGGGGTGAGATCCAAATCACGACTGCCCGAAATCAATGAAATGATCGCTCAAGCGATCGTTTCGGTAGCGAAGGTGATCTTTTATGGCGCCGTGCCGGAATGAAAGGGGTTACTAGTTAACTATTAAACAGTACTAAGGAAAAGGACGCGACAGGGGAACAGATAAATCTGAAATAAATAAATAGGAAATTAGGGAGCCGGAATGTAAAGACGTCTCCATAACATACCTCCCTCCTTTGGGGAGAGTGTAGCATAGGGTACAAAACATCCCAAAATTTTAACCTTAATTTCGACCTTAAAATTTCAAAATTCCTTCACAATCACTATCACTCATCAATTATTGAATGATTGGCCCACGATTTCTCCCAAGAGCGCCTTGCAGTTGGGATATTCACCGAAACCAGCCCCTAAAGGTTACACAAGTAAGCTTTAATGGTTACTACCGGCTATCGGAAACCTGTTTATCATCCAACTACTCCCCCAAATATTCCATGCACCCGGCTCCCAAGTGGGTTACAGGAGTGCCTTTAAATACATCTAAAATTGTATGGGCATAACATGGGCACTCCCAGCCTTAGGAACAGGTTTATCTGAGGATCGGCACCCGGGCCTCAACCCGACATCTTCAGGGGGCCTCTCTCTCTCGCCTCTTTTTAAGTGGACCAATCACTATATCAAAAATAAATTTCCAATTTTTCTTATTATAAGGCCAGAAATTAAACAACCTACACCTCCCAAATTATCTTAAAAGGAGAGGGATAATTTTTTTTTTTTTTTTTTTTTTTTTTTTAGATATTTTGTCCGTATGCTACACTCGTGGAAGGTATGTCGGGAAACGTGAATATGAAGACAAAAAAAAGATGAGAAGATAGTTCTAATTATTATGATAATAATTTCAATTCCGGCTATTGCCCAGAAAAGTTTACCTCCACTACCTTTGTGAAAAAGAAAGACAAGACACTAGAATTAAATTTACTTAACTTGAAGCCAATAAATGTGCTGGGTATAAATTGCTTCAAAAGGGGGAGAACATAGAACATATAAATAGACATAATAACTTAACCATAAGATTTGGCGCATGCAGTTTTGGATGACGACGCCGGTGCTGGATCAGTCCAGTTCGTCCGAACTGCTGGAGGGGTAGGTGGTGGACTGATGCGTTCTGGCGCCTAGCCTGAAGTCCACTGACTGGTATCGAAGTGGGGGTTTGGATGTTCGCGACGAGCGACGAAGAACTACGGCGTCGCTGGCAGAAAGTGGAGTTATCGCAGCCATAGAGGAGGTGGTAGGGATGGGGGTAGTTGTGTTGGTTGAAGAGACGCTTTCAGTTAGGTGGTGTAGGATTGATGATGGTCTATCGAGGGCTGGTGATGATCCGACAGGGCCCAAAGGACTGAACCGCTCATCACTGACGAAAGCAAGTTGGTAAAACCAACGACTGGTAATAGAGTTGAACCTTCTGACAGACATTGTTCTACATTCGGTAATTACTGGAGTGGATGGTGTGGGGTGTAGTGTCGTTGATGGCAAATTTGCAGGAGTAAGGGCTTGGCCTGTTCTGGGTGGGAGAAGGGCAGACGGAGACTGCAGACTAGAGCTGTTACAATGGGCTGGTGTTGAAGCTGATGTAGAAGGTGGCTGAGAGCATGAAGAAGTAGCCGGAAAAGCTGGGGACTGGGCTTGTTGCTGATAGGTGGGTAGGGATAAGGTTGCCGGTAGTGGATGATATTCGGTGCCGCCGGAAGTTTCAATGTCGACTTGACTGGAGAGAGACGTGGCCGCGCGGGAGTGTACAGAGCTGCTGCTGCTATGATGATAGACTGAACGAGAGTAGTCACCGGATTGGTTTGGTCTTGGCTCGTAACTTTGAGTTATGCAACACTCATTGGCAGATAGTGTAGCTTGGGTGGCGTCAGCAAGGGGAATTACGATAATGGCCTCTGGTGTGCTGCCGCGGCTTTGACTTGCAGCAGTACACTCCCCGCCGGTAGTGAAGGGCTCCGAAACAGGTCTGGCCAATGCTCCACCCCAGGGTGGGTCCACGGGAACCTGCAAAATTCGAATTTGCTCGGGTGGTAAGCCCGGCACCATTAAACCGAATTCGCTTGTCGACCAAGTATCTGTTTGAGCAAAATAGGGTTGGGGTGGGGTGATCCCATCGAGAAAAGTAACCCGCCGCGAAAGATTGTCGTGTAGCGTGTTGTAAGCACACTCATCAGCTACACGCCTGAGATACTCGGTTGTCGTGGGGTAAGCAGTGGCAGTCTCATCTCTTGTAATGTCAGGTAGTGGCGCAGTCACAGGCATGGGGGAGGTTGCTGCTTCCGAAACCCATGGGGACCTCAATCGGCTGGCTACTAGCCTATTGAAGTGTACGATCTGCAATTTCGATCCCGATTGCTGAATCTCATAATTCAGGCCCTCATTTAAAGATCTGATAACCCGATAAGGGCCTCCGAATCGTTCCTTATTCAGTTTCGAGCCTGGTCCAGGTGCTGGAGGGGTTCTCAAAAATACAATATCACCTGGAACGAAAGGCTCGAAACGACTACCCGGCGACGACAACTTCTGTTTTTCTTTCGAAAACGAAATTCGCTCAGACAATACCCCATGCGCGGTTTTCATACATCCCAACATATCAGACACATAACACTGCACATTTTCGTAAATACTGGAATTCAAACAAATATTCGGAAACGGACAAGACGGGTCACGGAGGTACATCGCAAAGAAAGGCGTTTCGCGGGTCGCCTCGTTATGGGCCGTGTTGAGCCCATACTGAACATACGGTAGATGCTCGTCCCAATCATTCCTCGCGGCCGATACAAGCTGCGAGAGCGCGTCTTTCAGGGTTCTATGGACCCTTTCAATCAATCCATTACATTTTGGGTTGTACGGGCTCGTCGTAACATGCGATATACCGAGCAATCGGTGGACTTCTGCCATCAATTTTGAGCAGAAGTTTGACCCGTTATCAGTGAGAACTCGGTTGGGTATTCCATGGACCATGAAGACTTTCTCCACCAACGCTTTCGCCACCGTTTCCGCTTTCTGGTCCGGGAGGGGAAGGAGGAACACAAATTTGGTAAAATGGCAACGCGCAGTCAAAATCACGTTATTACCGAATTTGGTTTGGGGTAGGGGTCCCACAATATCCAGGGATACTAAATTCATAGGGCCCGACGCAACCGGTACCGTACCCAGAGGGGCCGAAGGGGTTCTATTTGGAGGTTTCCGTTTCAAACAATCAATGCACCTGGAAACGTGAAGTTTCGTTCGACTGTACATTGACGGGAAATATGCCGTAGACCGAATCTTTTTCATCATCTTCCCAATGCCGATATGTCCAGCCTGCCGCGCCATATGGTGAAAATCGAGAAACCGCGGGACTAAACTGTCCGGAATCACTGGGACTACGGAAACCGAATCACGATAAGAACCCACTGGAAAGAAGAGGAAACAAACAACACCGTTTTCAATACAAAAGGACTCAATCGACCGTTCATATAAAGCGAAATCCTTGGAGAACTCAACCTTTCTGGCAAGGCGAGCAAACACCTCTGAACAAAAGGGATCAGTTTTCTGAGCACATTTCAGCTCATGTACAGAAAACAGGTCATGGCGCTCCGATAAAGACAACACATTGACAAGGGTAGGGCCACTGTCCGGGATATCAACCAATCGTGACAACGCATCAACAAAATTCTCCTTTCCTGGCTTGTATTCAACCTGGAACTTGTATTCTTGCAGTTCAAGACAAATTCGGGCCAACTTGCCGTTTGGGGAATCCATAAATGGAAGCGCTTTCAATGCCAGATGATCAGTCCGCACGATGAAAGGCTTCGGCAATAAATAATGCCTGTATTTTCGACAGAATTCCCAGAATGCAAGTGCCTCACGCATTGTTGTGGCGTACTTCTGTTCAGTGTCATTCAAAACACGACTAGCATATGCAATAACACGTTCAGATCCATCCTGAACTTGTGAAAGACAAGCACCAATAGCATGATTCGATGCATCCGTTGTAAGAATGAACGGAGATCCGTTGAAATCCGGGTATGCAAGGATCGGCTGGGACATCAACGCGTTCCGAAGGGACTCAAATGCAACCAGCTGTGGGTCTCCAAAGGTGAAAACTCTCCCCTTTTTCGTTAGATCGGACAACGGCTTAGCTGTTTTGGCGAAGTCAGGAATAAACTTCCTGAAGTAGCTAAGTAGCGCAAGGCTCGAACGGAGCTCGGAAATGTTCCTTGGATAACGGAGCAAACGAACCGCCTGAAGCTTATCCGGATCCGGCTCGATACCTCTGGCTGAAATCACGTGACCAAGAAACGTCAACGAGGGAACGCAAAATTCCGATTTCGAAGGCTTCAGTTTAAGGTTGTTACCCCTAAATCTGAAGAACACGCCGCGCAAAACATCGATATGGCTCGAAAAATCGATCGTGCCCACACCGGTATCATCAAGCAATACAAACACATTCAAACCCAGCATATCACGAAGAACTGTCTCAATCATCCTTTCACACGAAGCCGGGGCATTCGATAGACCAAATCCCATTCTTTGGTATTCAAACAGTCCAAAGGGTGTCGTAATAGCCGTCTTTTCCTGGTGTGAAGGCTCCACGTGAATCTGGAGGAAGCCTTGTACCAGGTCCATTTTGGAAAATACTTTGAACCCCTTCATTTTATCTAGGATATCGTCTATGCGAGGCAAGGCATAGCTATCAAACTTGGTTATTTTGTTAAGTTTTCGATAGTCGTTTACAAGTCTAAAGCTTGAGTCCTTCTTTCTCACCAGACTAACTGGAGAGGCCCAAGGGCTCGAGCTTTCGACCAAAACTCCTTGCCGTAGCATAGCTTCAATCCGGGTCTTTAATTCTCCAATCAGGTGAGCCGGTACCCTATAAGGGCGCTGTCTAATTGGGGGGTGACCATCCGTTTCAATCCTGTGAGTGACCACACCGCAATCACCCAAATCATCATCTGACCGTGCAAAAATATCGCAGAATTCCCACAATAAATCTTCAATAGGGTTCCGATTCTTAGACTCGATATGGTCTAATTTGAAAAACGTCATAAAGGTGGCCTTATCCACGTCCTTCCAACCAAATCGAACACTGCCAACGATGGGTGGACTGGGCTCCACCAACGCATCAATAACCTCACTCACATCAGCTTGGACTGGATCTGCTTCACAACAGACAAGGGACATATCTGACGCACGGACATTTACACACGGGGCACCATCAATAGGTTCATTCGTATTTACAGCCCATATGGTTACGCAACCACCAATCACCTTTACACACTGAGGGGAAATCAGGATATTTCGCTCAGACAAAGAAGGCGATCCCTCAACAAACAAAAACTGTGCTGAACCTCCAACAACCTCGCACTGAATCCACCTTCCAAAACCTGGCTTGATGGAAGAACACGCGTAAGCCGGTTTCAGAAGGATGCTTTCTGGAATCTCTGGAACTGGAACCGCGCCATCTTCCAGTCCGACAAGATTTATCAAAGGGTCTGAGACGAAATCGGCCAAATGTGCATGCGTAGGCTCGCTGTCATTCGAAGGGTTCGTATATTCACTATCATCCTTTTGGGCAATCTCTTTGAACCAAAACTCGTCTGTGGTAGGGTCGAACATAAGCGCCGATTTCCGAATAAATGGACGACCGATCAGAGCCGGGTAACACAGCCGTGGTACGATAAGGAATTTTTCAACGAAAGATCGACCCAAAATTTCAAAAGAAAGGGTAACTTCCCCTTTCACAGCCATTGGACCAGATAGCGTGGAAGCACCAGACGAATTACTATTACACTTAATAATATGGGATACATCCACTTTCTTCAGACCATCTTCATCGATTAAATTGCATTCAGCACCGGTATCATACAAGGCAGAAAAACTATGGGAACCACACACCATATCAACAAAAGACAGAGACGACCCGTGACGCAAGGCGCAAACCAAACAAGGACTCATTTTCTGGGTAACACACTCTACTGCTGATTCGGATTCATCGCTGGTTGGGCAGGGGTCCTTACACTGCTGGTCACGCCGTCCACCCCTAAAGGACGGTGACCCTCGTCGTTTAAATGATTCTGACCAGACTGGGCTCTATCTTTCGCTTGGTCAGGACACCAATAATCAATGTGACCCACTCTCAAACAATACCGACAAACAGGAGGGGCTCCAAAACGTTTGTCGGTTCGGCGCTGATTACACGCGTTACCATTTCCACCCCTACCCTGCTGACCAAGAGGGCGATTATAATTCCGATTTTGGCTGAACCGACTGGCATTTAAGCCAGATTCGCCCCACTTCGCGTGAACCGGGGGAGACATACGAGGAGTAGATTCAAAAGATGGTTTCTCGGGTATATCAGCCGAAGGCTCCGGCTTTGCTTGCACGGCATAGACCTTCGGTGATCCACCCAGAGCCATTTCGTGGAATTCGCGCCTGGCACGACGAGTCCGAACAATTCTGAGGAACTCAACACACTGTGAAAGCGACTGAAATTTCTGCCTTTGAAACTCGTCGTAGTAAGGCACGGGAAGACCACGCACAAACTCAGCCACGTAAACTCGAATTACTTCTGGCTTATGTGCGTCCAAAGCGGAATAACCATACTTCAAATCGACAGATTTCTGAACAATCTGGCCATACGCATCAGGCGACATAATCTCTGGGGTATAAACTATGCGCTCCTCCACTAGACGAAGGTCTGACTCGCGACCGGAACACCTGGACCTCAAAGCAGACTCAAACGTTTCCCATGATGCCTTATAACCTGAAGGCAAATTTCGGCACCAAACGATCATGGGTGGGAGCAACCGGCTTTCCAAAATCAACAACTGCTCCCTCCACTCCGTAACATCCGCAAACGCAAGTTTCGAGCGAGACTGTTCCATCCACGAAATCGGATCACCTTCACCGTCAAACAAGGGGATTTCTTTTGAGACCTCCAAACGAAGTCGAACCTTGGCCAACATGGAATCGGCCGAACCAGCGTTAACGAATCCCTGATGCGCGGGGAACGCGAAACCTTGTGGATTCACGGATTGGGACGCGGAACCTTGGGGATACGCGGAACGGGACGAGAAACCTTGGGGATACACGGGTTGGTACGCGAAACCTTGGGGATACGCAGGTTGGGACGCGAAGCCTTGGGGATATGTGGATTGGGACGCGAAACCTTGGGGGTACACGGGTTGGTACGCGAAACCTTGGGGATACGCAGGTTGGGACGCGAAGCCTTGGGGATATGTGGATTGGGACGCGAAACCTTGGGGATAAGTGGATTGGGACGGGGGTTGGAAGGGCATACCGCCACTCACACCGTGGCCAGTGGGCTGGGGATTAGGGATTCGATAAGGCCTTCGACGATCGACATTTGGGACAGCCTGTGACGAACCGTGGGGAGGGTTTGAGGTAAGGGGAGGGACAGGGTGCATGGTACCTGATGGCGGCATCATACTATCACCAATACCATCGTACGTACTCTTGGCGAAAGAAACATGCGGGGGATTTACATACTGCCGTGGGAGGGCGTGTGGAAAATGGGCTAAAGGATTGGATAAGGGGGGTTGGGACCCAATATCAGGCAACGTCATTGAAGACTGCATGTTGATTACACACTCACTGGAGGCGGAAGGGTGTGGAGGGGAAAATGCCGCGCGTGACCGAACCGCATTCTCAGCCCGAGTGAGCGTCTCATCAGAAGGCAATTCACACGGTGGCGTTGGCGTAGACCTTCGGGGTAATGGGTAAAGATTGAAGCAACCGGACCCGCGCTGCGATGAAAAGCGCCGTTGTCCATTTTCATGAACAATATTTACCGCAGGAGCTTCCATAGAAGCGTACGTGGGTTGACAATACGCAGTATCAACCAAAAGACTCTCCATAACCGGTGGATAATCTAGATCCATAGGTTGATCGTAATACGAGTGATGTACCTCCGGAACATGACCATAAAAATATACTTCATTCCCGTCAAAATCAATCAAGTCTGGATCATCCATTATTTCTTTCCAAATTCCAAAAAAAGTGAAGAAAAAGAAAAAAAAGGAAGAAAAAAAAACACACTAAAAAAACAATGGGAATCGGACCAAAAGGTACGACTAAATATGAGAAGATTGGCTAGGCGTAGCCTCAGGCACATGGCAATGATCTGGCAAACCTGTAGACAGAGAAAAAAAAACAAGAGGAAATAATGGAAAATGAAAGAAAGGAAAGAGGGTTAAAAAAAAATCCTTTAATTTTTCAGAATATATCCTACCAATAAACAGTGGCTAACAAAACCCATAATTATCAGACGCTAAGCGGCAATTCATAACGAACCTAAAGAGACGTTCAATTCATATACAAAAAAAAATTCTGACGAATAACCTATGACACGAACAATCCTAAACGCAATTGTGACCTGACTATATGTATGGGCTAGGACTAACAAACGAAAAATAACAAACAAAAGAGAACCGAACCCCGTACCGAATACTAAGGGCTTATAAGCCTACACACACCAAACTAAACTTCTTAACTAATAATGATGGGGGGGGGGGGGCTGCCACCTATAACACTCAAAATATTCAGGGCAGGGTCGTGTACCATAATTGTGGCGAGGCCTACAACCAACGAAGTTTCTCAAAGGGAGGGGAAACTAGCCTATTATATACAACTAGCCTAATAGCAAAAGAAGCTCTCTAAGCTAAACTACTGGATCGTAAAAAGAAGGGGGGGGGGGAAGTGGCTGGAATGACCACAGTAACTTTGTACACGACCAAACCTGCAATCAAAAAAATAAATATTTGGGTGGGGGGGGCAAACGGAACTAACTTTTTAATCCTAGAAAAAAAAATCACAACCAACCGAAGCGCTAACACATAACCACGCGGGCCTACGGCCTAATCTCAATATTTCATTATAATGAAACTCTAGCCTAATCCTAATATAACACACCATTCACATTCACAACCAAAACTTACGAACGACCGGAACACCTAACAAGTTCCGCGCCCTATCCTATAAAAGCCGCCTAGCGTACCAATTCGAATATATCCACAGCGGGACCTATCCACCCCCAACGAAGCCGAAACTCATTTTTCAACTACCAAGTAACCTGCATAATAATGTCACCGTGGAATACGCATGTCCGACTTGATACTAGCGCCAGTGTCTATACAGGGAACTACACCCAAAAATGGCGACCCTAATAAATACCAAACAAATACGGAAATTTTTACTTCTGTGAGGCCTAAGCAATCCTAATAACGTGGGACTAAACAAATATCATATCGACATGGACCAACAGAAAAAAAAACAATCCAAAATAAAGCCGACGAAAAATTTGCAACTTTCTCGGGCAACACCTTAAACCATAAAATGTTTGAAGGCCGGGGGGGGGGGGGCATGAACACCTACTGTCAATTTTTTTTTTTTGGGCGGGAATAATAAATTCTTTAATTTTATTAATTGTCTCACTGCTGAGACTGGGCCTCGAAATGAGACCGTGTCAAAAAGAAAAAAAAAAATCGCAATAAATCGAGTGGGGGGGGGGGGGGGGCAGTGAGAAGTTATTCGCATACTATTGGCAATAACTGTCAAAGCTTTATGAGCATTAACTGTCAAAACTCTGAAAAAAAAATTAAATCGAACAGCAGGAGTCCCACTCTCGGACAGAAACAGGGAGAACGAATCCAACCTTTCAACGAAGAGCACAGCCTACCAAGAAGCTACTCAACGGAAACAAAATCACACGCTAAATTCCGTTTTTACTGAACTAACCTAACTCTCAAAATTTCCATAAATAAGATAGAGCAAAAAGAAAGAAAGAAACTGACGAATAAGAAGAAGGTAGGGAGGGGGGGATTTTGAGCCTGAACCAAAAAAAAAGAAGCACTTCTCGACACCAATGTTATGACTTAACGTTTATGTTATACAGCGAACCAACTATATGTAATAGATGGGCGAAATAATATATAAAAATAACGTAATCTCTGAGGTGTAGGCCGTAATGGTATTGAAGCCGGGTCAGGATGGCATTCCGAATGGTAGGCCTACACCAATTCCACAAACGCAGCCAAAGATAAAATTCCGGACGCGGTAAATTCATATCCGCTACCTCAATCTCGGTTCAGGCCCGAATCCCTCCAAGGGCTAAACCGGACAGATAGGTCGCCAGACCATTGCTAAGCCTCGAGACTAACCCAGCCAAAGGACGGAGTTTAGAACATTGTCATTTTAATACACATCTTAGGCCTAAAACAAAATATGAACGATAAATTATAACTTACTATAGTCTAATGACACGACGGGGTGAGATCCAAATCACGACTGCCCGAAATCAATGAAATGATCGCTCAAGCGATCGTTTCGGTAGCGAAGGTGATCTTTTATGGCGCCGTGCCGGAATGAAAGGGGTTACTAGTTAACTATTAAACAGTACTAAGGAAAAGGACGCGACAGGGGAACAGATAAATCTGAAATAAATAAATAGGAAATTAGGGAGCCGGAATGTAAAGACGTCTCCATAACATTTTTGCAGTTACCGCGGTGTCTGAAATACGGTTGCTCTGCAAAAACCGCAATTGCCGAAATTGCGCTTTTCGAAGCCGTCACAAAAGAAAAACTCATATTCAGTCACATCACTAAGTGTCAAACTTCTTTCCCACCAATTTGACAAAACTTGATGAAAGTGAGATGACTTTTTCAGATACCACGATCAGTTACCACGGTCGTACCGTGATATCTGAATATCAGATACCACGCTAACTGGCCAGATATCACGGTAACTGCAAAAACGACTTTAGACCGTGGTATCAGATACCATGGTATCTGCAAACGCAACTATTGTAACGATCGCAACAGTCGTGGAACGAAAATAATAAGAGGGAGCAGCTTATTTACTTATTACGGCGGTGTGTGGAACGGTAATAATAAGAATAATAGTACCGATCGTAACTAATAACAAGTCGCCGGAACGCTACCTCAGATCCAGGAGATTACTTTACAGCCAGATCAGAGGTGGCGGTAAAGGAATGTTGTTTACGGATATTTTTTGTTCCAGAGCCCTCGTTATGCTGATTCATGGGTTGGGAGAACATCTCGAATGGTACGATGAGCTTGGTCGACGCTTTGCAGCGGAAGGAGTCCTTGCTTTTGGCCATGATCATGGTAAGTTTCCCGGCAGACCTTTCCACTGGTATAATGTATGTGCGTGTACGTGCGTGTACGTGGTACGTGCGTGCGTGCTGTTAAATTTCAATTTATTTTCAAAATTCCTTCACGGGCAAGCCGAACATTGGATTTTTCGTCATAAACATAATAACATCCACACCTTTGTCATAATTTTGTCATAAATAATAAACTTATATACAATTCGAATCACTGTAAGTGATCATTTACAGTTACACTTATATCAGAACTGAAATTCAAATCACTATAACGTAAACAGGAGTTACAACGAATTATGCATTTCGACGAATGACGTCACATTAAACATATGTCAGAACTAGGATTTAAACAATTATAAAATAAGCACGAATTACGATATTTTCGTGCACACACAGTCCAATCTTTTACATTCGGATGCGAATTTCCTCCTTCGCTCTGAGATTTTGAAACATCGCAGGTAGGTTTCCCAATAGTGACGCAAATTGCACATGTCTATTACTGTGTCTGCACGTAGCTTATTTGTTTAAAGTTTAACCGAAAAGGCCTAGCATAGGACAATCTATTTAGTCATCACTTGTTCACTTAGATAATCTTGAAATCCAGACGAAAAAGCGTTAGTTTGTTTTTCTGCTAATCCTAAATAAGTGATTATCTCTCTGTGGTTGCATCCTTTCCGTATTTGTGATAGATCTGTACTACCTGGAATATTCGGCAACGACACCGGCATACAAACATATAAATAAACAAAGGAAGCTAGGAACTTCTTCTTTGGGATTTCCGTCTACTCTTAGTACGAATATAGAAAAATTACGTTTGATCGGTTGTTTAAATTTTCCGCGCCAGCTGTGGTTGCGTTCTTCTGGGGGGAGAGTCCAAATTCTCAACGTCCCTACTAAACACAATTTTGTACAGAAAAAAAAAAAATGGACAATGGTATAGTCAAAATAATTTAGTGCATTCGGATCTAAGATGTAAAACAAGTTGCCTTTTCAGTTAAACCTTAAAAGTTTACCATCATTGTACTTCATTGTCATTTCCGTTCATTTGAGTTCCCGAGATTCTTCACTTCTTAAGTATATCCTATCTCCTCTATTAGTAATAGAATGATTATCATGCTTGTCACGTTTGTTCTCTTTACGTGACGTATTAGGCAGCCGATCATTGTTCCCCGGGAGCTGTCTCCGTTCGAAAACCGGTTATGCACATTTTGCCGAGATTTTCATCCAAGGCAAAGGGACATGGGAAGAAGCTAAAAAGAGCGGAAGCCGTGCGTAATTTTCGTAAGCATAGCTTATTTGTAAAGGGGTCAACTGTCTCAAAACATCTGAGTAGAAACATTATGCAGTGCAAGGTGTCCTTTAAGGAAATTAAGCGAAGGCTCACCGCAATCAACGTAAATCGAGATTCTGGTTATCTCCCGTAACGCTTATGCATTAGGCTATAAGCTAAATACGATTGTTTGAGCTAAGTTAACTAACATAGACCAACAACTACTGTATTTACGAAATGAAGTCAGTGCTAACCCACTAAATGTCCATAATCGCTCTACATATTTCCGAAACTTCGAGGTACAGAAGGTATAACTTTCAAGAAACTAGTGAAGTTATATAGATAGAATCTACCTACGGTCACGGTGTAGACAGTTTACCTTCAGTATTTGTTTATGTAATCCTTAAACTTTGTGTTTCAGACGATATTATTTATGCTCAGTCACGTTGTAGACAGACAAACCTTTGCCATATTTGGTTCTTTTAGGAATGCATACGTCTCCTGGATTATTGTTTTCGGCAAGGTGATTGGACGGTTATATACAGTGTTTTTCGAGTTTACAATGACTCATAAAAAAGGAAGTCTTGCGTTATCGTTTTAAAAAAAATTTCCAAGTGTTCTTGCAATTTTGGAAGATCAGCAGTGTTGACTCTACGATGATTCCAGAGACTATTGCTGTAACACACTGGGAATTGCGATGTGGTGTCTTAAAAATATGCATGACTGCTAGAATAAAAGTTATTTATTATTCAAATTTTTTGTCCTAGTAGAATATACTTGTCCTCAGATTAACGCTACTGGACCATTAATGTTTCAGCTGGTCATGGTCTCAGCGAGGGTGACCGCCTTTATGTCGAAACCGTTGACGAATATATCACAGATGTCGTACTTCATAACGAGGAAGTCAAGGTCTTGTATCCCGACCTCCCGAGGTTTGCAGTCGGACACTCGATGGTGAGTTAACACCGAATTCTTTTTTTAATAGGGACAAAAATTAACATTACTGAGAATTATATACGATAAGTATTCCTTCAGCCCAAGCTGACTTTTTAAGTCTATTTAGTGTGTTTTTAAACAATATGAAAAGAATGTAGTCATGTTTATTTACATTATTTTGTTTAGTGTATTAACATGTTTATTTAACTTTCTGCATTTTACTCATACTCCGCTGTTACCCAATAAGCGGATCACAAATAAATAAGTAAATAAAATAAATAAATAAAATAAACTGCGAGTAATGTTTGCGTGAAACAGATAAGTCATCTGAGAGTAATCTGATGATCAAGATCAGTATCAATCAATATGTTTAGTGCCATCAGCTGAGATTACTGCAAATTATATACGACGAGTATTCCTTCAGCGCAAGCTGACTGCAAATAATGTTTTTGTGAAACGGATAAGTCAGCTGAGAGTAATCTAATGATCAAGGTCAGTATCAGTCAAGGTTAGTATATGTTTAGTGATATCATCTGGGATTACTGCAAATTATATACGATAAGTATTCCTTCAGCGCAAGCTGACTGCAAATAATGTTTTCGTGAAACGGATAAGTCAGCTGAGAGTAATCTAATGATCAAGGTCAGTATCAGTCAAGGTTAGTATATGTTTAGTGATATCAGCTGGTACGCTACTGAAAATTATATACGATAAGTATTCCTTCAGCGAAAGCTGACTGCGAATAATGTTTTCGTGAAACGGATAAGTCAGCTGAGAGTAATCTGATTATCAAGATCAATATCAGTCAAGGTTAGTATATGTTTAGTGCCATCAGCTGGTATCTAAAACTGTATGATTACGTTAGAAGTAAACGCTTTCAGTGAAGTGATTCCCTTGAAATCGCCCAGCCCAGCCCCAAGAGATATTTGTTAAAGTTTAACTGAAAAGGCAGCTTATTTTTACATCTGATACTTGAATAATACACTGAATTATTTTGACTTACGTAAGGGATTTTGTATTTTGTTCACTCGTTGCTCTAGTAATACCATGCAGAATGTGCGCTGCCTGCACCACAACAGAAAATTCATCCAGAAGCGGAGGATTTAAATTGGCTCGGAGAAAACTCTGTATGACTAAGTCCAAAGCACGCCAGTGATCCTCAGGAAGAACGAGAAAACGTCTCACTATATAGTGACTGAAACTCAACAACTCAAATCCTGTTTCAAACCCATCTTCGGGAGCAGCCGTGATGTTCGAGGCGATACCGCTTCTTGCTCTTCCGCTAGGTACCCAGCGATTTTCCATCGGCAAGGAGAGTTAGTCATCAAGAGTATTGGAGGGAGTAAGTCTCCCTGAAGGGATTAGGAAAGCGAAGACAAGATATGTCTTTTTGTTATATGAGTTATTTTCGGCAATGGCTTAGCTTTCTAGTTGCTGAATAGTTCAAACATAGGGCGTGCTTCCGTACGCGGATTCACTCCGCGTACGGAAAACAACGAGGATACGGGGAATGCTTCCAAAACGGATTTTGTTAGAAACAAAAATATGCAGTTGACGAAATTAGTCCGGATCAGGTTTATTTTTCATTTTGTTTATTCTGGTTGTTTTTAACATTTAACACATTGCACCAACAGTAGCAAAAATTGATTGCCCTCCGAATCTGAAAAGGAGTCCTTTTTGGGATCCCAAAACGTAAGTGGAGGGATACCTATGACATCGCAAAAGTTGTCCGTCTGTCCGCACGATAACTCTCGAAGGGAATGAGATATTTTGATGAAACTTGGTGTGAGGATTCGTTGGGTCGTCGAACCAGTCAAGTTCGTAGATGGGCTTTGTAGCCCTACATTTAGGGGTGGGGGAGGGGGTTCAAATTAAGGGGCAAACAAAATATTTCGAAACAGCTAATGTGATAGTCGAT
Source organism: Branchinecta lynchi (assembly GCA_023053575.1). Taxonomy (NCBI): domain Eukaryota; kingdom Metazoa; phylum Arthropoda; class Branchiopoda; order Anostraca; family Branchinectidae; genus Branchinecta; species Branchinecta lynchi. The sequence continues at coordinate 7,816,404 of JAKZAP010000016.1, forward strand.
CATGGAGTAAGAAGACATGCTGAACACGGTGGTGAAAACCATTTTGTCATCGGACAAATAGTTCGCCCGGAATCCGGCCAAAACCGGAAAGTTTGTTGAAAGTAAAAGTTTTATTTGAAGTTGATTAGATGTTCGATTTAGAGGTAGGAAGACATGCTGAAAACGATGGTGAAAACTATTTTCTCGACGGACAAGTATTTCGACCGGAATCCGGCCCAAACCGGAAAGTTTGTCAAAATTAAAAGTTTTATTTGGGGTTGATTAGATGTTCGATTTAGGGCAAGAAGACATGCTGAACACTTATGTGAAAACAATTTTCTACCGGAAAAGTGTTCGAAGTTAAAGTTTTATTTCTAGTTGATTAGATAAGCGATTTAGGGGTAAGAAGAGATGCTGAGTCCCTGTATGACAATCATATTTTACCCGGACGAGTTCGATTTTTATTTGAAGTTGATTAGATGTTCATTACTGGGGAAAGAAGATGCCCTGATTTCGTCTTTGAGCTTTCTTTTTTCGCCGGAGAAGTAGTTCTGGAGTTCGGCCGAAACCGGGAAATTGGCAGAAGTGGCAGGAAGTTTTCGTCAAAACAGATATGACTTATAGGGGTAACACACTTGCTGAATTCATATCTGTACTTGGTTTTCTCAGGTGATTAGCTATTTGGCCTTAATCTGTTTCTGAATTTTAATTGTAAAAATGTTCAAGGAGCCTGGCGATGACTAGATCTGGCTAAGACAAGACCCAGTTGTCTGGATCAGATATTGAATTTTTGGGATCCCATCGAAACCTTTGGTCTTGTTGGGATCCCAAAACGTAAGTGGAGGGATACCTATGACATCGCAAAAGTTGTCCGTCTGTCCGTCCGTCCGTCCGTCCGTCCGTCCGTCCGTCTGTCCGTCCGTCTGTAAGCACGATAACTCTCGAAGGGAATGAGATATTTTGATGAAACTTGGTGTGAGGGTTCGTTGGGTCGTCGGACCAGTCAAGTTCGTAGATGGGCTTTGTAGCTCTACATTTAGGGGTGGGGGAGGGGATTCAAATTAAGGGACAAACAAAATATTTTGAAACAGCTAATGTGATAGTCGATTATGGGGTAAGAAGACATGCTGAACACGATGGTGAAAACCATTTTGTCATCGGACAAGTAGTTCGCCCGGAATCCGGCCAAAACCGGAAAGTTTGTTGAAAGTAAAAGTTTTATTTGAAGTTGATTAGATGTTCGATTTAGGGGTAGGAAGACATTCTGAAGACGATGGTGAAAATTATTTTCTCGACGGACAAGTATTTCGCCCGGAATCCGGCCAAAACCGGAAAGTTTGTTGAAAGTAAAAGTTTTATTTGAAATTGATTAGATGTTCGATTTAGGGGTAGGAAGACATGCTGAAGACGATGGTGAAAATTATTTTCTCGATGGACAAGTATTTCGCCCGGAATCCGGCCCAAACCGGAAAGTTTGTTGAAAGTAAAAGTTTTATTTGAAGTTGATTAAATGTTCGATTTAGAGGTAGGGAGACATGCTGAAGACGATGGTGAAAACTATTTTCTCGACGGACAAGTATTTCGACCGGAATCCGGCCCAAACCGGAAAGTTTGTCAAAATTAAAAGTTTTATTTGGAGTTGATTAGATGTTCGATTTAGGGCAAGAAGACATGCTGAACACTTATGTGAAAACAAGTTTCTACCCGGACATGTAGTTCGTCCGGAATCCGGCCAAAACCGAAAAATTGTTGGAAGTCAATGTTTTATTTCTAGTTGATTAGATAAGCGATTTAGGGGTAAGAAGAGATGCTGAGTCCCTTTGTGACAATCGTATTTTACCCGGACATATAGTTCGACCGGAATCCGTCTGGAATCGGAAAATTTGTTATAAGCTAAATTTCTATTTGAAGTTGATTAGATGTTCATTACTGGGGAAAGAAGATACCCTGATTTCGTGTTTGAGCTTTCTTTTTTCGCCGGACAAGTAGTTCTGGAGTTCGGCCGGAACCGGGAAATTGGCAGAAGTGGCAGGAAGTTTTCGTCAAAACAGATATGACTTATAGGGGTAAACACACATGCTGAATCCAAATCTGAACTTGGTTTTCTCAGGTGATTAGCTATTTGGCCTTAATCTGTTTCTGAATTTTAATTGTAAAAATGTTAAAGGAGTCTGGCGAAGACTGGATCTGGCTAAGACAAGACCCAGTTGTCTGGATCAGATATTGATTTTTTGGGATCCCATCGAAACCTTTGGTCTTGTTGTATTTGATAGTACAAAACGGATACCTCAGCTGAGTTTTATTAGAGCTATATTTCGGCCCTTCTTGGCAAGGGTCCTCTTCAGGCTCAAAACCGCTCAAGTTTGTAGCTGCTGAGCTAGGGGGTAAGCATTGTTCCTAGGTTGTTACAGAGTGGCATTGGGGTAGTTTGATGTGCCCATTGAACTTTAAATAATTTGTCAAGTTGGAAACAAGTGAACCAGAACTCCTTATTTTAACTGGTGACACTGGTGTTTCTGAAGAAGAAAATATTTGGGTAGTTAGGGTTAAAACTGGTCCTTACTCTTGCCCTACGTGTGGATGCGATAATGAAAGTATGACCCATTCTGTGGGAGAGTGTGAGGAATTGAATGGGTTGGGACAAGAGTTGTTTGGAGTCAGAGCGTGTGGGAGTGAGTGGATCATTGAGAAAATGAAAGAGAGAAGTTTCCAGGCTATTCAATTGTTCGGAAGGTTCCTCCAGATAGGGTTAGCACACAGGGAAAATTGTATATCCCTATAAATTAAGTATTGGCATAGTGTTCTTGTTTTTATATATTTTTTTTTGTTGTTTTGGCGCCATGGCCCTTGTTGGCTTTTATGCATTCAATATCTATCTATCTATCTATACCATGTGATCACGTGATTCATCTATTTCTTTAGCTATGACTGGCCGGACAGACAGCCGCTCCTGGGTTTATTTCTTTATTTATATTTTAGGGCGGATTAATTGTTCTTCACGCTGTCTTGCGCGAACCTAAAGAGTTCTGCGGAATGGTATTGATGGCGCCACTAATCTACAAGAAACATTATGCTATGCATCCTGTTGTAAGAACTTTCATCATGATCGTCAACTACTTCTCGCCTCAGTTTGCGGTAAGTACTGCCGTTCTTTGCAATTGGGAGAAGATTTCGCCTAATTTCTTACAAGGGCTTTCTACCTTGATCAGTGGTGTGTGGGATAAGCGGCAAAGCCTAGCAACGCGAGCCTAAAAGCTATAGGAAGATCGTCACTGGAATCCGGGACCAGAATGACGTGTCTAGGATTTGTTCTTATTCTTCCTACCAAATTGCATCCTGATCGGTCCGGATTCCCCCTCCCTCAACTCCCCCCGCGGTGGTCAGATAGGGGAAGTGAGTATTTCCAAGTTAGTTTAGTCGGGTCCTTGATATGCCTGCCAAGTTTCATCGTCCTAGCATCTCAGGAAGTACCCTAACTCGGGAACAGTGGATCGACAGACTAACAGACCGAAAAGTAATCGGTATATGGCACTTAAGTGAAGCTGCAAGTTGCATAATTTTTTAATTTGTCGTGGTTGTCTTAAGATGGTACTAGACTAGCGAAATACCACTAATGAAGAATTTCATCTAAATACTGATTATTCGGCTACAGTTGGATGCCAGTCAGCCTACTTGATAACTACTCTTTCAAACAAATCTGGAGCTAAGATAACGTGTTGTCGCCAGATGACCCATCTATTCCCCCCTCCCCTCCCGTCTTCCGTGCGTCGTTCCGAAAGGAATACTGGCAATAAGTTTTCCCCATATCCCGCTAATTCTTCTACCCAATTTTTACGTAGTTTCATTCCATCATTTATTTCTGGTAATTTCTTGTAAGTGTATTAGTTAATTTGTTTCTTGTGTGTCTGTGTATTTTGTAAATTTGTATTCCTTTTCTAGCTTTTAGCTATTCGGAGTAAGCTTGATTGATTTAAAAAAAAAAAAAAAAAAACTACCAACCAGCGATATATCGGGGAGGTCACCTCAGCTTATCTTGCTGGAGCAGCGATAAATTATAGAACTTTCTTTTCCCAATAATTTTATTTTTTCGATTTGATTATACTTCTTGTTTGCAGGCTGGTCGCCAGGACCTTGTTGAAATAACACGTGACGCTGAAATGGTCAAGAGAATGAAGGAAGACCGCCTGCGCTGGTGGGGAGGCCTGAAGGCCGGAATGTTTGTGGCCGGTTACCTCAGTATGATGGTGAGACTCGATTCCATTTCCTGTCAGCTCACTCAGTGGCAGACCTGTGCAAGTTATGGAAACTTCCGAGGGTCGGCAACAATCGAGCTCTCTTCGTCGAATTAGTAGGGTTGTAGTGAGTCGTATCACTCTTGGTAATGGGCAGGGGTAGCCAAGGGGATCAGAACATCGTACAGTTTTTACTTGCAAGGCCTCATAGGCCGTCACTGCTCTCGAAGTTGGCCAGATTAAGGAGAAGGGTGTAACCTAGAAATCCATGCTGTAAAGGTCCCACGACCCTGAAATTTTGTTCCACCTATTTTTTGGGATACCAAAACGTAAGTGGCGGGAAACCTATGAAATCGCAAAAACGTCCGTCTAGCTGTGAGCACGATAACCCTTGTAGGGAACGAGATATTTTGATGAAACATGGTGTCAGGATACATTGGGTCAAGGGTAAGGTCAGTTTCGTAAATGGGCTCTGTAGCCCTACATTTAGGGGTGGGGGAGGGGGTTAAAGGGGCAAACAAAATATTTTGAAAAAGATAATGTGATAGTCGATTATAGGGTAAGAAGACATGCTGAACACGATGGTGAAAACCATTTTGTCATCCGGCAATGTGTTCGCCCGGGAAAGTTTGTTGAAAGTAAAAGTTGATTAGATTTTCGACATAGGGCTAAGAAGACATGCTGAACACGATGGTGAAAACCATTTTTTCGCCGGACAAGTATTTAGCCGGGAACCCGGCCAAAACCGGAAAATTGTTGAAAGTTAAAGTTTTATTTGTAGTTGATTAGATATCCCATTGAGGGGTAAGAAGAGATGCTGAATACGTGTATGGGAATAATTTTTTACCCGGACATATAGTTCAACCGGAACCCGGCTGGAGTCGGAAAATTTGTTGTAAGTTAAATTTTTATTTGAAGTTGATTAGATGTTCAGTATTGGGGAAAGCAGATATGCTGATTTCGGTTTTGAGCTTTCTTTTTTCGCCGGACAAGTAGTTCCGGAATTCGGCCTGAACAAGGAAATTGGCAGAAGTGGCAGAAATGTTTCGTCAAAACAGATATGACTTATAGGGGTAAACACACATGCTGAATCAATATCTGAACTTGGTTTGCTCAGATGATTACCTATTTGGCCATAGTAAAAATGTTCAAAGAGTCTGCTGAAGACTGCATCTGGCGAAGACAAGATCAAGTCTGAATCAAATATTTGAATTTTTGGGATCCCATCGAAACCTTTCGCCTTGTTCCATTCCGCTATCTTGAAATGCCATGTCACCACTTGGTTAACGCCTTAGTGCCTACAAGGCCGAATAGATAGTGTTTCAGTTAGTTACGCAGGTTCAGCCTAGTTAAGGGAAGAAGTCAATGATTAAACCTGACCCTTTTTATAATTACCTAAAATTGCACTTGCAAGCAATAAGGATGTTGAATCCCTATGCGGCTGCGGTTGATGATGGTTTTCAATTATTTCCGGGTCTCTGTTTCTGGGGCACTCCAGTACACTTTCCACGGTTGCGCACACCAGTCGTCGTCGATTCCCTTTTTGAACCCTTCAGGTGTTTCACTAGTCGCAGCTGAATCAGACAGGCCGTTCCACAGTGGAACAGCACAATTGCACAAGTGAACAGCACAAGTGCTGGGGAACACGAGAGGAGCAGGGTCTTCGGAACAGTTTCCAGGTGTGGTCCCTAGTCCGTGAATTGCTAGGACGAAACACTACAGCCCCCGATACCAACGCTTTTCTGCAGGTCTCTCGGTTGCCCCTCCCTTTTGGCTTGGTTCGATGATAAAGATGTCTCTTGGTGAATTAATAAAGCATCTGTTTTTTTTTTTTTGTTTTTTTATTACAGGAGCTGCAGAAGAAGTTGGACAAGGTTATGGTTCCTTTTCTAATTCTGCATGGGGGCAAAGACTCAATGTGTGCTTTGGAAGGCGCCAAGGCACTCTATGAAGTGGCTCCAGTTAAAGACAAGACGCTCAAGGTAAGTCTTGCGACAGCACAACTTCTCCCAATTTTTGAAATATATTCCCATAGTAAATTTCCCTCAAGCAGTCAGCTTCGGTTAAAAGAACGCTGGTGCAAACATTTTATTAGAGCTATATTTCGGCCCTTCTTGGCAAGGGTCCTCTTCAGGCTCATGCTGGAAAATGAAAGTTCATTTTCCAGCTTGAGCCTGAAGAGGACCCTTGCCAAGAAGGGCCGAAATATAGCTCTAATAAAACGTAGCTGACTTATCCGTTTTGCACCGTCAAATATGATTCACAGTCAGCTTGGTCCGAAGGACTAGCTGAAATCTAAGGGGGGGGGGGGGGGGTGAATACCGCAAAATGTACTTGTCCGGAATCCAGCACGGCCGAAGAGTTAAACTGTCTAGGAATAATAGAAAAAAAACCTACTGCACCAGATCCGGAAAACTAAACGAATTTCAAGAAACCAGTTTGTGAAACGTAAAGGTCATGCCTTATAACAGGAACTCGCTCTCCAGTGAAGCCACCGCAGCTTGCTTTTAACGACTGTGTAGAGAATATGCCCATGAACACCGCAGGCGAGTTATTTAGCTACTTTTAAAATTTAACTACTTCCCGAAAATATTTTAGGTTTTAAAATGACCCATCCTAAAACTGTAAGCCCAGACCTCAAAGTAAGCAGAGCTTACTACAAAAGGCGAAAATTTGGGAATTCTGTATGATCAGAGTGCTTTTTGGGATCCCAAAACGTAAGTGGAGGGACACCTATGACATCGCAAAAGTCGTCCGTCTGTGCGCACTGTAACTCTCCAAGAAAATGAGATATTTTGATGAAACTTGGTGTGAGGATTCTTTGGGTCAAGAGTAAGGTCAAGTTCGTAGATGAGCTATTTAGCCCTACATTTAGGGGTGGGGGAGGGGTTTTAAATTAAGGGACAAATTAAATATTTTTTTAAACAGATAAGGTGATAGTCGATAATGAGGTAAGAAGACATGTTGAACACGATGGTGAAAACCATTTTGTCATCGGAAAAGTAGTTCGCCCGGAAACCGGCCAAAACCGGAAAGTTTGTTAAAAGTAAAAGTTTTATTTAGAGTTGATTGGATGTTCGATTCAGGGGTAAGAAGGCATGGTGAACACTCATGTGAAAACAATTTTCTACCCAGACAAGTAGTTCGCCCGCAATCCGGCCAAAACCGAAAATTGTTAAAAGATCGAGTTTTATTTGTAGTTGATTAGATATTCGATTTAGGGGTACAGAGATGGTGAATCCGTGTATGACAATCATTTTTTACCCGGACATATAGTGCGACGGGAATCCGGCTGGAGCCGGAAAATTTGTTATAAGTTGAATTTTTATTTGAAGTTGATTAGATGTTCATTGGGGAAAGAAAATACGCTGAGTTCGTTTTTGAGCTTTCTTTTTTCGACGGAAAAGTAGTTCCGGAATTCGGCCGAAATCGGGAAATTGGCAGGAAGTTTTCGTCAAAACAGAGATGGCTTATAGGGGTAAACACACATGCTGATTCAATACCTGAACTTGTTTTTCTCAGATGATTAACCTGTTTTTTAGTTTTAATAGTAAAAATGTTCAAGGAGTCTGGCGAAGACTGGATCTGGCGAAGACAAGACCTAATTGTCTGGATCAAATATTGAATTTTTGGGATCCCATCGAAACCTTTGGTCTTGTTTTTATCACAAATGAAAGCAAGGAGAAGGATCAGCTCATAGTGTTTGGCCCATGGGCGTCCCTTGGGGGGGGGGGACCACAACCCCTCGAAGAAAGACAAAAGCTAAACTTAAAATAGACAAGCTAAACTCGGCGCTCGCAGAGCGCACTGTCAAAATAAACGAGCGACGCAGGGCGATCGGCTAGCGCGTGATCAAAAAAGTTGAGCCAATCAGGGACGCTCTCTCAACCCATTACGGCCGTCTATAGTCAGACAGCTGACCTTTAAATGGCGGATGAGATTTGATGTCGAACCGACGCGATATCGTACAGTCACTCCACAATGCAAGCACTTCGACGAAACGTCTTCACCCTTCTGAGAAACTGAATTGTCAGGTGTAGTAAAATGCTTGTAAACTTTTGACATGTTAACAGACCATGTAGAGCTGTTAGCAGAATGACTTCAATAACCATTGTCCCATGCATTTATACCTCTCTGTTTCCTCCAGGGGATTCAAAATATTAGACATTACCGGGGAAAAATTACACAACCAAGTAATACGCAAACAATTATGCTGCACATGCGAGCTGTACATCCCATAGGGAAACTGATGTTGATCCTTTTCAAGGACGATTCACTGCATTTTTTTTTTTTTTTTTAGTCTGAATCGTGATTCAGCGAATAACGGTTATTCATGCACAACCCTGCTTGTTAGTACCTTGCTAATAGAAAAGAGGGGCAAAGGGTCGGACTGGCTGGCAGACCATTGTTGGAACTCAAGCTATTCGTGCAAGATCTCGGTGTTTCTTTGGATTTATACTTGCAGTTTGTTTGCATTGAAAGCTTTTAAAGTGGGATGATTACAAATTAGATAATGTCAATACTTGTTTGGTTATTGGGAATGTGAAACGTCTTGGTTCTAAAGCTGTTTGTATATAATATGTGATAAACATTTTACTTTCACACTCCACGTCTGAGCGCTTGCGCACTTGTTTCTGATGGAAAACCTTCTCGTAGCGTGATACACATCAACCGTAGCAAAACACGGCTGGTGAGAAAATCAACGTAGTTTTGTTGGAACGTTTAGAATGTACTGTACGAAATTGGGGTCTCCGGGTTTAGAAATATATGGAGTGATTATGGAAGTAGGTAGCGTTAGTATTATAGGTAAGACAGGTCCTTTAAGCAAAAACTTCTTGCTGGAGGTGTTCTTAGTTTTTAATGGGTTACGCGCAGGCAGGACAAAGATAAACATAGGAAGTGTTTAGCGACGATGAAGCTTGATGGTGATAGAGTAGTTGCTGCATTGAACGAACGTGGGAGGGGGGGGGGAAGCCAGGGGATTTTGGGGGCAGGAGCCTTAACCCGTCGCAACCGCCACGCTGCTCGGATCTGGGTCGAGGTGGCTCTTCTAAGAGACAATCTCGTTCGTAACAAGGAAACAGGTCTACTAAACACCCTATAACCCAAGGAAGTTGAAAATGATCGGCACCAGTCGAACCCAACGCCGTCATGTCGAAGAATTGCTGTTGCTTAAGTGCGTTTCGGTATGGATAGTCCATTCAAATCGAGTTTTCTTTCAGGTCTTTGAAGGAGCTCACCACCAACTCTACATTGAGCCTCTAGACATCCGGAACCCAGCTATGAATGACACAATATCGTGGGTTGTTCAGCGAATACCATCGTGATCAGACTTAGAAGCCATGCCAAAACTCGAAAGACAGGTTACGTATCCTAAATGAATTATTTTGTATTTTTCACTACAATTTGTATTGTTATTGGTGTAACTGAAACCATTTATTAGATAAAATAATAGAACACTTCATTCGATAATGAATACAAACTGGCCTTAAAGGCACAGAAAACTTGACTACGCAACTTTCGGCCATCAAACCGTCCTGGGGGGCTTAGATAAAGATACAGGGACTTATTTTCGACAGGACCCCCCTTCTTTGTTATCTCGAACCCCCTCCTTAGTTTTCCCGAAGCTAGCTGGCAGGCCCTTGCCCCTTATGCACTGTAAGAGTTCGCCTTTGGCTGTGTTTCGGCCATATTATCGGGGTAGTAGTCACGAGGTCGTGCGTTCGATTCCTACTCCAGGCACACAATCCCTTCGCTTTTTTTTTCTACTAACTCAAAAGTCGAATTCTCGGAAACTGCAATGGTCGTAACGAGAATTTTTCTTACTCTCAATATCGACTCAGGCTACATTCTTGATATGTCAGCTAGCTCCCCGAGTCAAGTTTGAGTCAAGTTTTCTGTTCCTTTAACTCGAGAGTAGTGAGAAAATGCTTGCGTCGCGTCACCAGAGAATCTCCTTTTAAACTTGAGCCAAAATACCACAAACAAAGCCATGCGAAGTAACTCCGTGACTATACCGCCGTGCGAGGGGAGCCTGACAGTTGATTAACAGGCGGCAGGACGGTGAGCGTAAAGCCTCATAAAGTGCGACCACCGTACAAAAATATACAGATCACCGTATAAAAATAATAACAATAATTAAAAAATGAAGTAAAGGGAAGTAAAAAGAGTGAGATAAGTTGGATTTTTAAAGATAAGCAAAAACTTGGAAGGTTAGAGCGTCGCCACATTCCGTCTTACCAATGGTAACGGCGATCCATTCCTTAACCAGGTGACGCTCGTGACCCGAGTTAGGATGCATTAGGATACTAGGTAGTTAAAACCAAAAAAATGGTTTAGAATACTGACCAAATCAGGCTAAATCCAGATAAAAAACGAGTCTACATCTTAAACTAAAACATAATGCACAGAGTTATACAAAATACTACACCGTTAAAGCCAAAATAATCGTTTAAAATACTGACCAAATGAAATTAAATTCACAGAAAAACAACATCTTCAACCAAAAGGCCATAAACAGACTTTTATAGACCATCCTTCGGAAAGACATATGCCCATTTAAATAAATAGTCACGTGCGAGAGAACATGAGCCCCTCCACTTCCCAAGACTAGCGGAGCGGCAAAACAAATTAAGAAACGGAAGTAAGCCTCTACTATGAGCGTGTTCCGTCCTTCTAACAATAGTGACTATTAGTTACTATTTCCGTTCCATCCTCACGGAAAGTTACAAACGCTGACCGTTCCAACCTTCTCGAAATAGTAACTATTTACTTACCATGCTCGGGAGCGTGGTAACTACGGATCTCTGTAACGTTATTGGCTGGATTACACCGTGGAGAGATATTTTGACGAAAATAGAAAAATGAGTTCCAGCCTTGACGCCAAGAAGCCAAAATTCGTGACATCATGCGTAGTAACTACGGTAAGTATGATGGAACACGCTCTATATGTTTGGCTGTAAAATAAGGTCCACTAGCAGCACAGCACTGAAAATACATAGAGAGAGAAAAAAATGCACACTGGCCATTTATAAGACAGAAACATGTGATGGTAAAAAAGAAAGAAAATAAAGCCAGACAATGGGTTGCTGTCGATTGAGATCTTATCCTATTCAAAACCTAATTGTGAGGAGAGAGCAACCGTTGGTAAAAAGCTGCCCGAAGCCACTGTGCGCAACACATTCTGGACCCTTCATAGCACACGGTACATTTCATTTCTACGCCGCTGTGCGCCTGAGAGGGTAAGAGTATCGTGGTTGCCTGTGAGCTTTACTGGACCATTACTAGCCTGAGCCAGTAAAGAATGCTCGTTTTCACTACTTGTGGACTCAGAATATTAGAGTAAATTCGGAGCTTTTTGTGAAACCAGGAGTAAGACTTGGCTATTCGCGAAATAAAACTTTTGAGCAAGAGCCGTGAAAGACTCGAATCGATTAACGGAGAAAACCAGCTGTCTGGATCAATGGCAAGATACACAGCTAATGCTCTGTCTGAAACACGCCAGTGAACCTCGGGAAGAACAAGAAACGTCTCCCGCACGATGACTCAAATCCTATGTCAACCAATCAACAGCGTTTGTTGGGGACAGCTGTGGTGACGTTTCCGGCTCTTCGTTAGGCACACGGCGATTCTTCATAGGCACGAAGAGCTAGTCATAACAGTATCTGGACAAGGAGTGGGATACAAACCTTTTCAAATATCAACGGGACTACATACATCCGGTAGCTCTTTAAAAGCCAACTTCAAATACCGAACACCAACCAACACCCAAACTAACTAAACCTTGAGCAAATACATTCGCATAGACCTTACACGCTCTTACAGACTGAACTAGGGTGAGGCAACAGGGTTGCCACATGTCGCACGATAGTGTGAATTGTCACTTTATTTTGTTTTGTCACTCTTGTCCTACGTAGGACATAAAATGACCAAATGTGTCATTTTGCAGCAGGGATTCCGACTATAAGTGGCTATTTCAAGTTTTTTTCATGAAAGTAAAATTAAGATGTGTCTTTTTACAGAGGCGATTCTGACCTAAAGTTAACATTTCATGAAAATAAATTTCACTCTAAAGTCACTCTCTAAATATTTTTGATGTGTCAACCCTGTTAAGCAATCTCGCGCTCATTTCACTTCCAACTATACCTTGCATGAGCAAAGACGAGGGAGGAAGAGGTAAGCACTTACTCCTGGCAACTGACGAGAATACTCTAAATGACCAAGTCCAAAACACGCCAGTGATCCTCAGGAAGAACGAGAAAACGTCTCACTAACGACTCAAACTCAAATCCTGTGTCAAACAATCACGGCGATCTTCGGGAGCAGCTGTGATACCCGAGGTGATACCTCTTCTGGCTCTTCGCTAGGTACCCGGCGATTTTGCATTTGCAAGGAGAGTTACCCAAGGTTGACACAGAGCAAATCGCGGCGATGAACGAGATTCTCAATCGCAGCGACAGAAGAGTTTTATCGCCTGGATGTTCACACTGAATTTTCGTCGGCAAAAGAGTTTAACGTGAAAAATAATTAAAAATAACCCTTAAAATAATTAAAGTAATAAAAAATAATTAATTTTCTAAAAGTGAATCATCAAAAGGGTCGTCTATGTTGTTGTTGCGTGCATAAAATCGTACTGTCGCCCGATTAAAGTTGAATTTTTCCAACATTGAAAATCGCCTGACGTAGCAACAGAAATCTCCGATTTTGCTGACGAAAATCTCGGCGATGGCCGATATCGCCTCAGTGTGAACGTCTGTGTGAACCTAGGATTAGTCATCTAGAGTATTAAGAATAATACAGTAGAACATACAATAAACAGAAACAGAAAAATCGGTCCAAGAGGAAATCTCGATCGTTGACTAGCGCAGGCAGTGGTATGAGAATCTTAACTTCTGATTCGACTGATCACCCAGGACACCAAGTCTTTGGCAAGCTCAGTTCGCACGTCTACAGTTTCTATATGAAGGGAATGGGCAGCATCTTCTATGATCTAAATAAAACAAATAAAATACATATGAACTCATCTGAAAGGGCAAGGGGAGTTCGACGATCTCTATTCTATTTAGCAGAAACATCACATCAAGAGTTATTTAGGAGAGATTTTAGTTGGTAAACGATCATAAAGACTGGTGCGAGATTCAACGCAGTACGGAAAGCGATAATGGATTCTCAGTAAAGAGAGATTGCAGCCTACCCGACGAAAACGGAAAAGGGTACAAAAGGAGTATTTTAACATTGCGAGGTATACGGCTTTCGAATTTGAGAGTAATTTATCCATATTTAATATCTGTTCTGAGCCTGTATATTGTTGGAAACAGTTTGCTGGCTCTTTCTTAATTGTACGATCAAAAGCTTTGTAGAAAAGTTTCATCAGAAACTGGAGCTCGAAGCCTTCCAACTTTCCGTACAAAAATGATCCGTGCTTCCTATTGGTCGGATTTCAAAATACGCGTTATAACCTAGCGACTGGACGCAAGACTTCGTCTTTGTTTACAAACTTTGAAGCCTTCAAACTCTCAATATCAAGAAAACTATTTTGGCAAGAAGAAGCCAGATTGACGTTTCCAGCAATTCACTGGCTCAGAATGGTTACCAAAGGCCGACAATTTAGTCTCAAAGTCGAAAGTCCTATACCTCCTAATGTTAAATATGTTTGATATGCTCCGGTGATGATGGTGTAGCAATATCCGTTTTCGTCGGGTAGGGTTCAATCTCTTTATAGAGAGATCGCAGCCTATACAACGAAAACGGATATTTCTTCACCATCATCGAAAAGGGAGAAAAACAAACAATTAAATGTTGTGAGTAATGTTCGGATTAACATAGGACAAATTATAGGCGTTTTATATCCATTATGGGCCTGTAGGTTACTGGGGCCTTATGTTGATTGTTCAGTTACGGTACCGGAGGAGATTTTTAATCGAAATGAGATTCTGGAGTTTTAAAACATCATTAAAATAAGTCTCGCATCCTCTTCCTCGCCAATCCCCCGGTTCAGTCATTCCAGCGCTATCTCAAAACTTTGCCCCCTATTCACCAACAAGACCAAAGGTTTCGATGGGATCCCAAAAATTCAATATCTGATCCAGACAACTGGGTCTTGTCTTAGCCAGATCCAGTCTTCGCCAGACTCCTTGAACATTTTTACAATTAAAATTCAGAAACAGATTAAGGCCAAATAGCTAATCACCTGAGAAAACCAAGTTCAGATTTGGATTCAGCATGTGTGTTTACCCCTATAAGTCATATCTGTTTTGACGAAAACTTCCTGCCACTTCTGCCAATTTCCCGGTTCCGGCCGAACTCCAGAACTACTTGTCCGGCGAAAAAAGAAAGCTCAAAGACGAAATCAGGGTACCTTCTTTCCCCAGTAATGAACATCTAATCAACTTCAAATAGAAATTTAGCTTATAACAAATTTCCGATTCCAGCCGGATTCCGGTCGAACTATATGTCCGGGTAAAATACGATTGTCACACAGGGACTCAGCATCTCTTCTTACCCCTAAATCGCTTATCTAATCAACTAGAAATAAAACTTTGACTTCCAACAGTTTTCCGGTTTTGGCCGGATTCCGGACGAACTACATGTCCGGGTAGAAACTTGTTTTCACATAAGTGTTCAGCATGTCTTCTTGCCCTAAATCCAACATCCAATCAACTCCAAATTAAACTTTTAATTTTGACAAACTTTCCGGTTTGGGCCGGATTCCGGTCGAAATACTTGTCCGTCGGGAAAATAGTTTTCACCGTCGTCTTCAGCATGTCTCCCTACCTCTAAATCGAACATCTAATCAATTTCAAATAAAACTTTTACTTTCAACAAACTTTCCGGTTTGGGCCGGATTCCAGGCGAAATACTTGTCCGTCGAGAAAATAATTTTCACCATCGTCTTCAGCATGTCTTCCTACCCCTAAATCGAACATCTAATCACCTTCAAATAAAACTTTTACTTTCAACAAACTTTCCGGTTTTGGCCGGATATCGGGCGAACTACTTGTCCGATGACAAAATGGTTTTCACCATCGTGTTCAGCATGTCTTCTTACCCCATAATCGACTATCACATTAGCTGTTTCAAAATATTTTGTTTGTCCCTTAATTTCAATCCCCTCCCTCACCCCTAAATGTAGAGCTACAAAGCCCATCTACGAACTTGACTGGTCCGACGACCCAACGAACCTTCTCACCAAGTTTCATCAAAATATCTCATTCCCTTCGAGAGTTATCGTGCTTACAGACGGACGGACGGACAGTCGGACAACTTTTGCGATGTCATAGGTATCCCTCCACTTACGTTTTCGGATCCCAAAAACTACAACGAAAAAGTGTTACAATCTTGAATTTCTTCAACAATTTTCGTGTTATTACAGTTTCGGGATATTCTCTCGAATCTTTGGGACTTCCAGCAAATTTGTTCTCGTCTATACAAATGGTCGTTTTGTGCACCTTTGAGTCAAAGCCTGGTTTCCTAGTTGGTAAGTTGACTCGTGTCCGTTTTCGTAAGGTAGGGTGCCTACTATTTGTGTCCCTCTACACAAATAGTTGCGTTTTTTATGTATTTGCTATAGTTTCGAACCAGAAACTACGGAGCTCAAACTAACAAGACCAAAGGTTTCGATGGGATCCCAAAAATTCAATATCTGATCCAGACAATTGGGTCTTGTCTTAGCCAGATCCAGTCTTCGCCAGACTCCTTGAACATTCTTACAATTAAAATTCAGAAACAGATTAAGGCCAAATAGCTAATCACCTGAGAAAACCAAGTTCAGATTTGGATTCAGCATGTGTGTTTACCCCTATAAGTCATATCTGTTTTGACGAAAACTTCCTGCCACTTCTGCCAATTTCCCGGTTCCGGCCGAACTCCAGAACTACTTGTCCGGCGAAAAAAGAAAGCTCAAAGACGAAATCAGGGTATCTTCTTTCCCCAGTAATGAACATCTAATCAACTTCAAATAGAAATTTAGCTTATAACAAATTTTCCGATTCCAGCCGGATTCCGGTCGAACTATATGTCCGGGTAAAATACGATTGTCACACAGGGACTCAGCATCTCTTCTTACCCCTAAATCGCTTATCTAATCAACTAGAAATGAAACTTTGACTTCCAACAGTTTTCCGGTTTTGGCCGGATTCCGGACGAACTACATGTCCGGGTAGAAACTTGTTTTCACATAAGTGTTCAGCATGTCTTCTTGCCCTAAATCGAACATCCAATCAACTCCAAATTATACTTTTAATTTTGACAAACTTTCCGGTTTGGGCCGGATTCCGGTCGAAATACTTGTCCGTCGAGAAAATGGTTTTCACCATCGTCTTCAGCATGTCTCCCTACCTCTAAATCGAACATTTAATCAACTTCAAATAAAACTTTTACTTTCAACAAACTTTCCGGTTTGGGCCGGATTCCGGGCGAAATACTTGTCCATCGAGAAAATAGTTTTCACCATCGTCTTCAGCATGTCTTCCTACCCCTAAATCGAACATCTAATCAATTTCAAATAAAACTTTTACTTTCAACAAACTTTCCGGCTTGGGCCGGATTTCGGGCGAAATACTTGTCCATCGAGAAAATAAGTTTCACCATCGTCTTCAGCATGTCTTCCTACCTCTAAATCGAGCATCTAATCAACTTCAAATAAAACTTTTACTTTCAACAAACTTTTCGGTTTTGGCCGGATTCCGGGCGAACTACTTGTCCGATGACAAAATGGTTTTCACCATCGTGTTCAGCATGTCTTTTTACCCCATAATCGACTATCATATTAGCTATTTCAAAATATTTTGTTTGTCCCTTAATTTCAATCCCCTCCCCCACCCCTAAATGTAGAGCTACAAAGCCCATCTACGAACTTGACTGGTCCGACGACCCAACGAACCTTCTCACCAAGTTTCATCAAAATAACTCATTTCCTTCGAGAGTTATCGTGCTTACAGACGGACGGACGGACGGACGGACAGACGGACGGACGGACGGACGGACGGACAGACGGACGACTTTTGCGATGTCATAGGTATCCCTCCACTTACGTTTTGGGATCCCAAAAATTACCTCGCAGACGTAGTTTGGCGTAGTTTGACTTTTCGGAAACAAGAACTCAATAAAACGCAAGTAAGACAAAACAAGAACCAAACTACAAACTTTGACGAAACAGAAGTGAATCCAAAAACACGCAACTCTAGATTCCTAGCACTCATTCTATATTTACTCCCTATGTGGGAATATAGTGAGAACTAAGGTGAAGCAGGATTCACAAAATGTGAAGCTCAATTTTCTAGATTGTTCTTAGTAGCCTAGGTCAGCGGTCCTCAAACTTCTCCGTACCATGTACCCCTAACCAAAGGTTCGAAAAGGTTGCGTACACATGTATAGAAATATACACAAAATCGTCACTTGAGGCTGCTTCGTAGTCAAAATTTTGTCATATCTCGGCTCGATATCATTAATGGCGAAATTGCGCACAGCCAGCCTGTTTCTGTATTTGGTTTTGATGTTCTCCGTGCTTTCATCAAGCTGGATCGCAAACATTTTTGTTAGCTTGATTCGCAACCTAAATGACAGTATCATCTGCAATGTCTTCGATTGTTTTTTAAACAATATCGTTTGACACAGGAACAGATTTTACTGCAACAATCGGAGTTTACAATCAACATTATTCTAGGGCTTATAATCAGAGGCGTCACGCGGGGGTTGGCGACACCCTTCCCCTGAAAGTGGTCGGCCATATCGGCGCGAAGCGCCACTATTTTTCGTACAAACAGTATTTCTTTCTTTTAAACAGTCGGTAAAAATGACCAGCCAGTCAGTAAAAACCTTGCACTCCAAAAAACATTTTAGCTTGTGACGCCTCTGCTGGTAATATTAGGCTTTTGGCAATCAAAAATGAGGGAGGCGAGATTTTGAAGCTACAACAGACTAAACCGATTTTGGTACCTTCGCGTACTCCTTGCAAGGGTCTCGCGTACCCCTTAGGGTACGCGCATCAGCGGTTAGGAAACCACTAGCCTAGGTAGTGAGGTGGGAAAAAAAAGTGGACGGTCAGATCAATGCTTTTTCTTACTTTTTCCTGTGGACTAAACGCACAATAAGAGTCATCTGCTATAAGTATTTCTACCATATATTCTTCTCTCTTTACCACAATAATACTGTTACTGTCTCTGCTTCCCACAAACAACTCAGCGGCAGTGCTATGACGCGGGAGCGACTCACATCCACACCCACAGTTCGAGTAGACGGACCAGAAATATCGGTGAAATAACGTAGCGACGGTTACCACTTTCTACCAGGGTCTTCTTTACTAGCTTTTGCAACTTAAGTTGCGTATTTTCGGTTGTAGTTTTATACTTTCTTTTAGTCATGAAACTACAATTATCGGGAATGGACACACTAAACGGTACGAGCAAAGTATGAAACAAAAATTCTGAATGAACTAAGAAACTTCGGCGGAGTTTCAAAAACTGCATCCCGCCCCATTGGAATCAACTGCCCGAAGAAACAGCAAACTCTCCATCACTTAGCTGATTCAAGAAAGAAATTGATGAAATGTTTCTTTCCCAAATGTACGACAGTAAATGTTTCGAAAGAACTTTGTAGAGGCTTCGTGACCTAACTATTTTTGCAATATATTATTATTATTATTATTAGAACAAGAGTGAAACTCCACCGAAACTACATCCAATAAAACGCGAATTTACTTACCTTTAGTTCCTTGTCTTGGCAGGGCGATGCCTCGTAAAGCTGCTTTGCACCTTCTACGTTACATATTTTGTCTTGTGAACTGTGAATAACCAGAAATGGGACGCTCATTTTGCTGAAATTGTCGTTTGCAAACTAAAACAAAAAAAATATATTCAAATAATGCATAAAACAGATATAAGTAAGTAAGTAAGTAAGTAATTTATTTATAACCCGCCGTTTTCAGAAACCGGAGTAAATGAAGAAAGTAAATAAAACACATAAAAATACACAAAAATACACTTAATTTCAATCGTCGGCCAGGAAGCAGTGTAGAAGGTCGTGCGCTGGTTGGGTTCTGTTGTCAATGATTTTTTATAGCGACGAAGAAACATCCAAAAGGGTAACACTTGCATCTTGAATTTTGAACTTCTCCGTCAAAGTATGGTTATGGCATAATTTAGACAAGTGGAGCAGGTGCTTTGCATATTTAAAATAACATGATCTCATCTTTTTGATCTCCTTCTTTCGCAGAACACGAGTGACACCAGAACGAAACAGTATAGAAGGAGCGCAGAAGGTGCTGTACAATTTTCCCAAAGCTGTACGATTATAGCGCCCCCGGTTCGGGACGATGCGCCCATAGGCGGTCAGCTACGATACTTTAAAGCATCATAGCTGACATATCCGGGGGTTCAAGGAATATTTAAAAACACCAAGAACTACGAGGTCATATGGCACTTGTTATGGGTAGGTGATGCAAGAAAGTAGATGAGAATGTCACAAAATACCACCTTCAACCCCCCTAGGTTCAGACCTAGAAAATAGGATATCTACTTTCACTCGAGTATGAGTATTTCCGGCATTGCGTCGGAATATCTAGGGTATATTACTTTTCTACCTTTTAAGTTTAGATCCACTCGTTTCATTCCTAAACATGCCACACTATTTCCGGTACCCCCCCCCCCCCTCCGAGTCCCCCTGCCACGGTAGAATCTGGTTCGGACACATAAAGGAATCAGCTAAAGCATCTTCTCTTACCGCCTATCAAGTTTCACTCGAATCTGAGCATTTTTCGGAAAACTGCTCGAGCACCGTGCTCGGATTCGGTCCGGACCCTGAAATGTCATCTAGGGCATATGATCTCTCTACTTTCCAAGTTTCATTAAAATCGCTCCACTCCTGGCCACTCGGCGAGCCATAGAATTCCCGAGACTCTCCCTCCAACGCCCCCCTCTGTGACCGAATAGATTCGGACGCAAAATAACGAATCTGGGACGCATAAAGTCGGTCCTTTCCAACTTGCATCTCATTCGTTTGGTTTTTGTGCACGTCAAAAAGTTTCCAGACCCCCCTTCAACTCCCCCAACCATACATGTTCGGAAATATGTTTTGCATATCTAGGTCATCAGTTCTTTTCACCCATAAAGTTTCACTCGAATCGGACCCTGTTCCACCTGTTCGCAACCTAGGGAAGTCAGTAATTTCCGGATTCCCATTCCCTTAGCTCCCTCAAAAATGGTCGGATCCAGGAACGGATGTTTTCTTAGGGCATCGTTTCGGGTTCTTAAGTCTATTTGGTCGGGTCAGTAATATGCCCACCGAGTTTTATCGTCCTTGGCACATCTGGAAGTGTCATTACTCGCGATCACTGGAATTCCGGGAAACCTCCTCCAACTCCCCCCTAAGAGCTACGGTAAGATCTTGTTCTGTCAAAAATGTGTCTACGTTTTTCCTACCAAATTCTATCCTGATCCCTCGACTCTTAAGCGTTTCCCAAGATTTCCGGTTTCCCCCTCCAGCTCCCCCCAAAGTCATCGGATCCGGTCCAGATTTTAAGTGGGTCATTTGAGGCACGAGGTCTCTCCAAATATCCAATTTCATTGCTATCCAACCACCCGTTCGAAAGTTATAAATAACTCAAGGTTCCAGATTCCCCCTCCCTCCACTCCCCACGATGCTCGGATCGGAAAAGTGACTATTTCCAGCTTAATCATCCAAGGTCCCTGATACGCCTGCCAAGTTCCATTGTCTTAGCACATTCGGAAGTACAAACTAGCGAACTTCCGACGTACGGTACGAACACCGGAATTCCGTTACCCCCTCAACCGCCCACTGTGCCCGAAACCAGTCCGGATATTTCGACTATGTATCTAGGAATTGTCTTCCCACCAAGTTTCATCACCGATCCCTCCACTCTAAGGGTTTTCCGAGATTTCCGCCCCCCCCCCCCTCCAGCTCCCCCCCAAAGTCGCTGGATCCGGTCCGGATTTTAAGCGGGTCGCCTGAAACATAGGGTCTTTCCGAATATCAAGTTTCATTAAGATCTCATCACCCGCTCATAAGTTATAAATATCTCTAGATTCCGGATTCCCCTCCCTCAACTCCCCCCATGATGCTCAGATCAGTGAAGTGACAATTTCCAACTTAATCTTTTGAGGTCCCAGATACGCCTGCCAAGTTGCATCGTCCTAGCCTATGTGGAAGTGCCCGAACTAGCAAAACCTGGACAGACCGACGGACGGACAGAAATTGGCGACCGCTACATGGCACTTGCCCTTTCATGGCACTTGGCCAAAGGGCAAGTGCCATAAAAAACAAGAGCTACGAGCTCATATGGCACTTGTTAAGAGTAGGTGGTTCAAGAAAGTAGACGAGAATGTCACAAACCCCCCCCCCCCTTCAACCCCCCTAGGATTGGACCTAGAAATAAGGTATCTAACTTCACGCGAGCCTGAGCATTTCCGGCATTGCCTCGGATAATCTAGGGCTAATATTTCACTATACTAGTTTGATTCCTAGGAGAGCCGTACTATTGCACGCCCTCAAACTTCCGTACCAGGGCCGTCTCGGGTTCAGCCACTTATACAGATTATCTAAGGCATCTTCTCGTACCGGCTATCAATTTTCACTCAGGTCGAAGCTTTTTTCGGGAAACTCAGGTTCGGTTCGAATCGGACCCCCCCCCCCCCCCCCTCACCGTCTTTAAATCCGGTCAGGAACCTAAAACATGTCATCTAGGACACATGGTCTCTATTCTTTCCAAGTTTGATTCAAATCACTCCATCCGTTTGACCCCAACGCGAGCTACAAAATTTCCGCCCCCCCCCCCCCCAAATCCTCCCACTGTGGCCAAAAACGACTAGGACACATACACATCGCATCTTTGACATCTTCTCTTCTCGTCCTTCAACCTTGACTCAAATTTGAATATATCATATAACATAATAGTGTCTTTTTCTGTGTCTTTATGTCTGTTATTTATTTTCTTTTATTTACTCCACTTTTTCGAAATGGCGGGTTACAAATAAATTACTTACTTACCTATATCTGCGAATTTACGATTTCCGCCTGACCCTCCTCCTTTACCGTTGCCGGATCCGGTTCGGATTCCAAATAGCAAACTAGACAGCATAAACTCGGTACTGTCCCACTTGCATCCCAGTCGGCCCATTCGTTTGGTTTTTGGCCATGTCAAAAGTTTACGGTCCTTCCCCCCCCCCCCCCCCTCAAGCTACCCCAGCCAATGCCGCATGTGGTTTGGAGACATGTTTTGCATACCTAGCTCATTAGTTCTTACCACCCATAAAATTTCACTCGAATCGGACCACTCCGCAAGTCAGTAATTTCTGTATTCCCCTCCCTTAACTCCCGCCAAACTGGGTCGGATCCAGAAAAAGACATTTTCCTAGGGCATTGTGTCAGGTCTTTAATACTATTTAGTCGGGTCACTAATATTCCTGCCTAGTTTCATCGTCCTTAACACATCGTCCTATCATAACTCGCGATTACCGGAAACCCCCTTCGACTCCCCTTAAAGAGCCCCGATATGATGCGGTTCCGTCAAGAATCTATTTACGGCTTATGCTTGCTCTTCCCACCAAATTTCTTCCCGATCCCTCGGCGCTAGGCGTTTCACGAATATTCCGGTGTCCCCCTTCAACCCCCCCCCCCCAAAAAAAGGTATTGAATCCGGTCCGGGCTTGACATGAAACATCTGAGACGACACCTCTTTCCACTTGCCAAGTTTCATTGAAATCCGATCGCCCGTTCGACAGTTATGAATGTCACAAGATTCCGGATTCTCCATCCCTCCACTCCTCCCATGATGATCGGATCATGCAAACGACTATTGTCAACTCAGTTTGTTCGAGTCCTTGATATGCCAGCCCAGTTTCATCGTCCTAGTACACCAGGAAGTACCGAAATCACGGATAATCGGAAATCCGGACCCCCCCCCCCCCCCATAGTGCTCGAACCCAATCCGGTTATGTCAATGATGTTTCTAGGACTTGTGCTTGCTCTTCCCACCAACTTTCATCCTGATCCCTCCACTCTAACTGTTTCCCAAGATTTCCGGTTCCCCTCTCCACCCCCCCCCCTAAAGTCTCCGGATCCGGCCGGGATTTTACGTGGATCGCCTGAGACATGAGGTGTTTCCACATACCAAGTTTCATTAAGATCCGATCACCCGTTCAAGAGTTATAAATACCTCAAGATTCCGGATTCCCCTCCCTCCCCTCCCCCCACCATGATCGGATAATGCAAACGACTATTGTCATGTCAGTTTCTTCAAGTCCCTGATATGCCAGCCCAGTTGCATCGTTCTAGTACATCAGGAAGTACCGAACTCACGGATTATCAGAAATCATCCCCCCTCCGAGCTCCCCCCATAGTGCCCGAATCCAGTCCGGTTATGTCAATGATGTATCTAGAACTTGTGCGTGCTCTTCCCACCAAGTTCCATCCTGATCCCTCCACTCTAAGCGTTTCCCAAGATTTCCGGTTCCCCTCTCCAACTCCCCCCAAAGTCACCGGATCCGGTCCGGATTTTATGTGGAACGTCTGAGACACGAGGTCTCTCCAAATACCAAGTTTCATTAAGATCCGATCACCCGTTCAAGAGTATTAAATACCTCGAGATTCCGGATTCCCCCTCCCTCTACTCCTCCCACGAGGCTCGGATCGGGGAAGTGACTATTTCCAACTTAATCATTTGGGGTCCCTGATATGCCTGCCAAGTTTCATCGTCCTAGCTTATGTGGAAGTGCCCGAACTAGCAAAACCCGGACCGACCGACGGACGGACAGAAATTGCGATCCCTATATATGGCACTTGGCCGAAGGGCAAGTGCCATAAAAAGAGCGATCAGCGTCAAAAAACATTCATAGGCGGTAAACCGATAGTCTATTTCCAACACACACATCAATGGATTTTTCACGCCGAAAGCACGTCTACTTCTCGTTACAAACTATTCTACCTTCCTATAACAAGAGCTACGAGCTCATATGGCACTTGTTACGAGTAGGTGGTACAAGAAAGTAGATGAGAATGTCACAAAATCTTCCCCTCAACCCCCCCTAGGATTAGACCTAGAAATAAGGTATTTAATTCCACGTCAATGATGTTACTACGCAACTCACCCCCCCCCCCC
The DNA here is from genome assembly GCA_023053575.1 of Branchinecta lynchi. Lineage (NCBI taxonomy): Eukaryota > Metazoa > Arthropoda > Branchiopoda > Anostraca > Branchinectidae > Branchinecta > Branchinecta lynchi. The sequence continues at coordinate 7,840,725 of JAKZAP010000016.1, forward strand.
CCCCGCAGAGGAAGACGCAAAAATACACTCGCAAAAATACACGCCGGAGTGGGAATACATCGTCGCAGCCGTAAGCTTCAGAGAAGAATGGAGTCTGCTCCTAACTGGGAGTAAATTCATTCACTCGTACGGAAAAAACTTTCATTAATCTCATCAACTACTAGAATTAAGTTCATTCATTCGCAGCTGAAACTAGAAACGGTTAAAATCAAAACAAAGAGACACAGTAACACAGTTGTGCTATTTTCCGTTAACATGTTGAATAAATGTCAGTGTAACTTTAATATTTGTAGTATTTAGTATTTATGTAACTCGTGAGTGTTTCAAAGAATGAAATTTTTGTAGAGACAAACAAATTAGCTAGCTAATAAGTTTCTGTCTAATAAGCCTTACTTACTTGCTTACCTATTCAATCATACAAAAAGTGAGATTTTTTTAACCTTATCATGAAAGTGTAGGAAATCAGACTGTAGGCTCGTTTCTGCCATTCCAAACATTGTCCTTGACTCAGCCTGACGAGGACCCTTGCCAAGAAGGGCCAAAATATCGCTGCCTAAGCATCCTCGCTGACGTTTCTGTTTTGCCTGCGTTTGAATATGTGCAGAAAATCAGGCCGGTACTAATCGTCTATCCACACCACGAACGGCTTTGATTGTAACACTTACGCGACAATAAACCCCACCGAAAAAATACATAAAACTGAAACAAGTGCTCGAGCAAGAGCTTTAATACTTGCGCAAACCATTTAACAACTCGATTCGATTGCCAAAGTTTGGTGAACTGGAGGGATACATTTTTTCGAGGGGGTGTACCGCTGCACCCTGGTATTTCGGGGGCTACTTCGATAAATTCAATTATTGCGTTATGTTGCTTTACAGAAAAAGGCGTGGAGGCGCGGAAGGCAGCGACTTGAACCTGTTGAGTGTTATTGTTTTCTTTTTTGTTTATTTTTGTGTTTGTAGTTGTGTATATGGCCACTGGCTTTTAAATACACGTACATATATATATATATATATATATATTGATTTTAGTATTATGTTTAGTGCGTGTATATATTTTCTTTTATTTCTTTTTTCTTTTCCATTATGTAATCCACTTTTTCCCTTTTGTAAGCGGGCAAAATAAATATGTATATACATATAAAGCTCCAGGATCACTGATGTCACTTTTCACATTTTTATGCGTACGATCGAGGACAGAAGGGAGGAAGTAGGAAGCGGCGTTTTGGCTTATGTGGAAGTGCCCGAACTAGCAAAACCCGGACCGACAGACCGACGGACGGACAGAATTTGCGATCGCTATATGGCACTTGGCCGAAGCGCAAGTGCCATAACAACAACAAAGGCTTCGATAGGATCCCAAAAAGGAATATTTGTTGATCTCTTTTAATAACAACAGGATCTTCTAGATGTTAGGTCTTGGCCGAAACATCTGATATCATCCCAACATAACGCTTAACCAGATCCAGTCGATAATACTTTCCATGAAAATCATCCCTTAATCTGAAAACCCCTCGCCACCCCTGAATATAGGGCTACGAGGCCCATCTACGAACTTGACCTGTACTTTGACCCAAACCCCAAGAAAGGTTCATCTCAAAATAGTAGTATGAAGTTGCACGAAAAACTAGCATGCAGTACGAACTGATGCTACTACATGCTTCTATGTCAAGGCTACCGTGTTACTGCATTATACTGCATACTACTATTAGCAACACTGGATGCTATTATAAAAAGACAGGATGCTAGTTGATACCATTGCTTGAGATTGGCCTAGTCTGAAGCACATTAAATGATAGTATTCTTTACTATGATATATCAATACATGAAATTTGTACGTACAACTATCATACAACTACACAGGCTACACATTTTTCATCGGGAAGGATCCGCGCACCATATTTCGTCAAAATATTCCAACCCTTCGAGAGTTATCGTGCTAAGAGACGCACGGACAAGCTTTAGGAAGTCAGAGGTATCCCGTCATTCACGTTCTGGAATCCCAATAACTGGTTCCCATCCGCCCTTATTTGTTTACATTCCCTACACACCTCTCGCTGGACCCGATGAAAAATTTATCTCAGAATAGAAGTATGAAGTTGTACGAAAAAGTAGCATGGAGTACTAACTGATGCTACTACATGCTTCTACTTCAAGGCTACCGTGTTACTGTTACTACTATTAGCAAGACTGGATGCTCCTAGAGCAAGAAAGGATGCTACTGGATACTACTAATTAAGATTAGATTAGCCCAGTCCAGGGCACATTAAATGATAGTACTCTTTACTATTACATATCACTAGATGCAACTTTCTCGTACAGCTATCATACAACTACGCAGGCTACAAATTTTTCATCGGGGACCAAAGACTATCACTGGACCAGAGCAAAATGACACTAAGGAGTAGCGTAAAGACCTATTCTGTCCATGCTTTGCAAACGGGCAATATTCGCAGCTCCGCCCACTACGCTTGCGGCATTTAAAGCGAGACAAACTTGCGGGTTTAGACATTTCTAGTCAAGGAAAGATGCGGTCTGCACACACCAAGGAGACAATGGAGGCTTTCTCATTTTGTTGCTATATTAAGAATATGAAGTTATCGGAGCCAGCGCTGGCGAACGGCTGAATGAGTTTCAGTAGGGAAATTCTCTATCGCGAGTGGTGCTAGTATCGCTGCTATTAGAGTGTGTGTCAATTTTGTCAAGTCTTAACGCTAATTCCTGGTGTTATTTTACTCTGCACTTGACTGGAGAAGATAACGAAAGAGCACACAAGATAACATCAGAGGCCAGACGTCCCGAGGGCGGACATGGAGCTACCTCAGACATGTACTGCGCAACTCACCCCCCCCCCAGAGGAAGACGCAAAAATACACTCGCAAAAATACACGCCAGAGTGGGAATACATCGTCGCAGCCGTAAGCTTCAGAGAAGAATGGAATCTGCTCCTGGGCGGCACTGGAGTCTAAGGTAATTATCCATTACTGGGAGTAAATTCATTCACTCGTACGGAAAAAACTTTCATTAATCTCATAAACTATTAGAATTAAGTTCATTCATTCGCAGCTGAAACTACAAACGGTTAAAATCAAAACAAAGAGACACAGTAACACAGTTGTGCCATTTTCCGGTAACATGCTGAATAAAATGTCAGTGTAACTTTAATATTTGCAGTATTTAGTATTTATGTAACTCGTGAGTGTGTCAAAGAATGAAATTTTTTGTAGAGACAATAAAATTAGCTAGCTAACACGTTTCTGTCTAATAAACCTTACTTACTTGCTTACCTATTCAATCATACATAAAGTGAGATTTTTTTTAACCTTATCATGAAAGTGTAGGAAATCAGACTGCAGGCTCGTTTCTTCCATTCCAAACATTGTCCTTGACTTTCAACAGCCTGACGAGAACCCTTGCCAAGAAGGGCCAAAATATCGCTGCCTAAGCATCCTCGCTGACGTTTCTGTTTTGCCTGCGTTTGAATATGTGCAGAAAATCCGGCCGGTACTAATCGTCTATCCACACCACGAACGACTTTGATTGTAACACTTACGCGACAATAAACACCACCGAAAAAATACATAAAACTGAAACAAGTGCTCGAGCAAGAGCTTTAAATACTTGCGCAAACCATATAACAACTCGATTCGATTGCCAAAGTTTGGTGAATTGGAGGGGATACATTTTTTCGAGGGGGTGTACCGCTGCACCCTGGTATTTCGGGGACTACTTCGAGAAATTCAATTATTGCATTATGTTGCTTAATAGAAAAAGGCGTGGAGGCGCGGAAGGCAGCGACTTGAACCTGTTGAGTGTTATTGTTTTTCTTTTTTTGTTTATTTTTGTGTTTGTAGTTGTGTATATGGCCACTGGCTTTTAAATACACGTATATATATATATATATCGTATATATATATATATCCCTCATCACCACAAAAGCTGACAAAGGTAACGCCATTGTAGTCCTTGACCAGAACGAGTACGATACGAAAATTCGAAACCTCCTAGCAGACAAAGATGTCTACACCCCAATACCAAGTGATCCAACCCCATCCATTGACAAAAAAGTAAGAAACCTCGTAGAAAGTCTCCCTATTTCCAAATCCCAGAAACAGTTCCTAAAAGTAACCGGGCCGGTAGCACCGCGTTTCTATGGAGTAGTTAAAGTGCACAAAACAGGTAGACCCCTTCGCCCAATAGTAGCAAACGTTCGAGCCCCAAATAAAAAATTAGACAGATTTCTAGCTTCGTTAATAAGGCCACTCCTAGATTCAGGGCCGCATTACATCAAAAATGCCACTGATTTTGTCCAAGAGTTAAGAAAATACCCTGTCACCAAAGAAACACAAAAAGCAAGCATTGGTGCTGTATCTTTATTCACCAGTCTCAGGAAATATTTCACCCTGGCTGCCCTACCTAGATGTTTTAATTGCTAACAGTGAAGGAAGTTTTGTCTGCTCAGTCTAGGGAAAACCCACCCACAACGATCGATACCTTCCATATGATTCTTACCAGCCAGAATATGTGAAACGTGGAGTAGTTATCTCACTAGTCGACCGAGCCATCAAAATTTGCGACAAAAATCTCCTAGATGACGAACTTTGCCACATTCGGGACGTCCTGTTTGGAAACAAATACCCCATTCAACTGGTTGAACAGATCATCAGAAGACGACTGAAGCTGCATTCATCCCCCAAAGATCCTGTAAGTTCTACTAGTAATGGTGAGGCAGAAGAAAAAAATGCCCGCGTTTACCTTCCGTACGTCCGCGGAGTAACCGAAAAATTGTCCAAAAGTTTGAAAAAATACAACATCCAAGTCTTTCACAGAACCCAAAATACTTTGCTGTCCTACCTAAACTCCGGAAAAGATAAAGTCCCAAATCAGTACCAAAGAGGCATTTATTCAATACCTTGTGATTGCGGAAAGCGTTACGTAGGAAGGACAGAGAGAACTTTCGGAAAACGACTTGCAGAGCATGAGCAAGAAATTGACCACGCCCTCTCCAACGGACACCGTCATAACTATACTTTCAAATCTGCACTTGCAGAACATATTTTCGAAAACCCATCCCATTCAGTATATTTTGAGAAAGCCCAAATTCTTGCAACGTGCACCGGACTCCATCAAACCATTCGAGAAGCCGTTGAGATAAAGAAAAACCGAACAGGCATTAACCGAGATACAGGCGAGTACTCTTTACCGGAAACATGGAACGGGGTTATTAAGGGAAGAAAATTTAAGCCTCAGTCCCTTATTAACAAAAAAACCGAAATCGATCAAAATGCAGAAAAAAATATTTCCTGCCGTCGCCCCAATCGTGCAGCAAAAACAGCAGCCGTGTCAAAAATTAAATCTCAGCACTAGTTTTTCCGTGCAGTGATTATTCAAAGTAATAGATTCAGGCAAGTAATCATAATAGAAACGTAGAACGAGGTCATTAATAAAATAATATTTAAGTTTTCAGCCCCTTATTAATGAAAAAACCGAAGTTGATCAAAATGCAGAAAAAACCCTTTTCTGTCATCGCCCCAATCGTGCAGCAAAAACAGCGTCGTTGTCAAAAATTAAATCTGAGGACTAGTTTTTTCATTATAGTGGTAATTGAAGATAATTTACTTTAATGAGATATTTATAGTCGGTAGAAGCTTCAGTTATTTATTACAGGTTTGTATCCTTCCCCGAAGTTGAACCAGAAGATTGACAGCCTGACGAGGACCCTTGCCAAGAAGGGCCGAAATATCGCTGATGAAAAATCATAGCTGTCGTATCCGTTGCAAACATTGTTTGAATATACATTTTTTGTATTATTTTATTATATATAATTATATATATAGTTATTATTTATAAAAATATATATATTTTCCCTTATTTCTTTTTTCTTTTCCATTATGTAATCCACTTTTTCCCTTTTGTAAGCGGGCAAAATAAATATATATATACATATAAAGCTGCAGGATCACTGATGTCACTTTTCCCATTTTTATGCGTACGATCGAGGACAAAAGGGAGGAAGTAGGATGCGGCGTTTCAAAAACAAATACGAACTTACGACCATCGCTTTGCCGATGGAATCCGTCCACCTGGCCTTCAAGCCTCCAAAGTACCGGAGCGAGTCGGCTTCTATCTTCTTTCCCATTTCGGCATCTCTCGTTACCCTGGTTACGTCAACCCGACCGCTCCAAACCTGCAACAAAAAATTAAATCAAATAGCTGCAATACGTCCTTCATAAAATCCGATGACGAATTGCCGCCAGACGCGCTAGAGGAACAATAACAATCATACGTGAGATCTGGGGATAAGTTATCTGACGAGTAAATGAGCGATTAGGCTTTCGCTCCATATCGAGTCGCGCATTAGCCCCGTGGAAAAGACAGCCAGCACTCGGCAGTGAAGTCAGAAGCCAGAAATGACAAACTTGATGACGCTTGACAGAACAGAGTTGGGTAAAGCAAAAAGAGGGGAAGAGGCATTTTAAACAGTTTTGAACATGGTTCGGCCTAAGAGAATTGAAAATAGCAAAACAAACCTGGATAATTGTACACAAAGAAGTAGCGTGTCATTGTTTTCTTTACGATAGCGCACCTAGCGGCCAAAAAAGAACTAATCTTAGAGAAATTTTATGAGGGGCGTATACGATCGACTACAGTGCAAAACGCGGGATGGGCAGGGAGGCCGTCAAAAAATCTACATATATTCAAACAATGGATAAAGCGGATACCTCAGCTACACTGTAAAACAAAAATCTTGCAGTATTGCTAATTAATCTTGTCTCTAAAAAGATAACCTTATATCTAATTCGGATTAATCAATCCCAGTAGCAAATACTGCAGTTAACTTTAATCTTACTCGGAGAGACGTTTTACAGTGTACGATGAAAAAAACTTTCCTGCCATCGCTCCAATCGAGCAGCAAAAACAGCAGCGTATCAAAAAAGAAATCTCAGCGATGTTTTTTTCCGTACAGTGCATAGTCTCAAAAATTATCACCCCGACTAGTATATTTATACTCGGTCAGAGCAAAATAACTCTAGAGAGTCCCTAGGTTCACACAAACGTTCACACTGAGGCGATATCGGCCATCGCCGAGATTTTCGTCGCCAAAATCGGCGATTTCTGTTGCTTCGTCAGGCGATTTTCAATGTAGAGAAAATTCAACTTTAACCGGGCGACAGTGCGATTTTATGAACGCAACAGCAACATGGACGACCCTTTTGATGATTCACTTTTAGAAAAATTAATTATTGCTGTTCAGTTCTATCCCATTTTTTATGAAAAGCAAGAAAAGGGACATAAGAACTCTGTGCTATTACTGAAAGCCTGTTGCCGACGAAAATTCAGTGTGAACATCCAGGCGATAAAAATCTCGTTCATCGTCGCGATTTGCTCTGCCTGAACCTAGGGTAATGCGCGAAACTTGAAAAAGTGACACACAGTCAAATCGCAGCGACACTAGCTCCCTTAGAGGACACGAACATCCCTACTGAAACTCAAGCCGCACAGCATCTTATCCTTGAGCAAAGCGAGCTGGGCGGCGCTGCGGCGGAGGCCCATTTTTGATGCATGGGACGGACAGGTCTTCGCATTACTCTCTAGAGTTATTTTGCTCTGTACTCGGTAAAGGCTGCAGTTACTAATTGCAGGTTCACTTCTTCCATTCCCCACGTTGTCCCTGACGTTCGACAGCCTCACGAGGACCCTTGCCAAGAAGGGCCGAAATACCGCTGCCAAAGCACCGTAGCTTACGTATCCGTTGTCTGAATGCATTTCCCATTCAGCTTGGGCTCAAGGTGTGTTGGCTCACATGTCTAATAGAAAAATGAAATGTTTGAAAAGAGAAGTAAGGTTTAAGATGAAAGTGTAAGTGACCTTAAAGTAGGGTAAGCTGTTAGGTAAATTTTGTATTAACGTCACTGAGTTGGAGGTGCACACGTGAAAAAGAAGCTACGCGGGATAAAAAAAAAGAAAAGAAAAAGAGGAGTATTTGTCTACGAAAATCTACGTTACGAAGATCGGAAGACGGCACGGTTGGTATCGGAACTGGTTCTTTCTTAGAAGTCATAGGTTCGGTTCGGTTACAAACTGCACGAATTACTGTGTCCCATAAGCCTCAAATGTGAATGGCACGTTATTTTAGCGGATGCGTTTGTGTGAGCCTCGTTTTTGTTGCAATAGCGCTGCCGCATCGCTGCTGCAGCACTTCTTTGCTTTTGCATAACATGCGTTTTTGGATTCACTTTCTTCTTGGTTGAAGCGGCAGCGCTGCATCATCTTGCAGGGAAGCACGGACTTGGTCGGGGAGCAAGTGCGTGATTCTCGAGAAGCGCTTCCCGTCTCCCTCGGAAGCGCTGCAGTGCAAAAACGGATGTAGAAAGATTCAGTCCGGAATCAGCCGAGAAGTGGACCTGCAGCATGCAACAAAAACGAGGCTCTGATTTCGTTCGGCTCCACGACGACACAGAAGTCTACAAATCCTTGATTTTTAGATACCCTATGCCAAACGCTGGGTAGCCTATATCCGGCGTATGGAATACTCTATGCCTAACGCTGTATCCATTATGCCAAATTCTGGATTACTCTAACTCAATAAAATACTGATGCTATGAGTGAAACATCAGAGTTCCTTTATAGTGAGCAGGTCAGGTTTAGGGTACAAACAAGTATCCAGAGTTTGGCACAGGGTATTCAAAAATCAGGGGTATGTGGTAAACTGCGAAAAAGAACTCACCTTTATCTGTGGGGCGAGTTTTCCTATGCACCGTATTCCATAAACAAGCAAAGGGTTCGTATACATCTTCTCGATGTAAAGCAATGGCGCCATCAGAGTAACACCAGAGAATTCCTCAGGCTTCTTCAATGCTGCAGTGAGTAGAACCAATCCCCCCTAGAAAGGAGTCCTTACGTGAAATTAGGCGGAGAGTTTCCCTAATACATCCAAATCTGGATATTTCCAATTTAATGTGAGAAGATACAGCTTGAAATAAAAAATATAATGCTCAATCAAGGCTTTCCGCCTCTTAGTTCATTTACAGACACCTTTGAATACCAGAGATCTAACCATACAAAAAACCTCGGAATTTTGTGACAGAAGTTGAGTAGGTTTCTTTTATGTAGCTAGAGCCTGAAGAGGACCTTTGCCAAGACGGGCCGACATACAGCTATTATACTTTTGAAATAATAAATAGATAAATCTCAGCTGACTTATCCGTTTGGAACCATCAATTATGATTCTCAGTCAGCTTTGGCTAAAGAATGCTGCCGACTGATACTGATACTGATACTTTATTGTAAAACGAGACTTTCACAGCATTGGATTGCCGAACTTGTCGTTTTCGTCAGGTACATCATAATTACAAAACATTTAATAAGGCGGTTGTACATAATAAAGCAATAGTCAACAAATGATCAAACAGAATAAAAACCCTAGACAATTAAAACATTAAAGGGAAATAGTTGATCAATTGTTCAAAACTTCAACAAAAGATGGTACAAAGCTCTTTCTGTAGCGATCGGTTCTTGTACAAACAGGGAACCGGAACTTTTTGTGCTGCAGCTCGAGGTAGTCGAGGTTTTGGCGGGCACTATGGGGTAGGAAACAGGTGCTCAAAACATGAGTGGGAACGCAGACTGTTCCCGAAACCAGTACAAAGAGTAAGACGTCGGGCTGCTAAAGTAGGGAGGCGGAATTCTTTGAGGAGGAGGATATAACTGACTGTCTAGTCTTCTTTTGCTTTAATCTGATAGAACTTCCGACTGTGCATAGTACAGTAGCCACCCGCACTTGACTGACAAGTACTTACCATAGAATGTCCAAGGGCAAACCTTGGCAGATCTGGATAGACGGATTTCATTTGTTCAACGTGCGCGAACACGTCGGAAACATAATCTTCAAAGTCATCCACATGTGCTCGATCTCCATCACTAAGCCCGTGACCAACTGCAATAAATACATATTCTACTTTCAAATTAAGCGGACGTGGAATCAATCAATCAATCCAGTTTTATCCAAATAGCTAAAAGATAGAAGAGGAATCTCTTCTATTACTCGAAAGCATTAAGTTAAAAAAAACTATTAGCCTTCAAAGCTGAAATTAAGATTACTTAAACTTTAGACAAGGGCATAAATGCATGTTTACAGTATCAACGTAATCCTTTTTTTCAGGCACCTTATCTTATACCTAGAAGTCAAATACTTCTTCAAGAATCAAAATCTTACATGCACATTACACCAAAGTATAAGGCCTTAGAAAACTCTTCAAAGGATTTGCAATCTAACATTTTTATATAAACTATAAGGCAAGCTGATAAAGGGAATAACTCCTTATTACGGTTTATAGCCTTACACTTTAATCGGTCACTTTATCATTCGCAACATTGAACTTACTCCAAGAAATCATAAGGTTAGGTTAGGTTATTCTTTATTTTACACAAAATCACATTAAACAACTTGTAACAAAAACATAAGAACTGAACGATACATCTTCAGATACTGGATTTAAGGATACTGGAATACTCTATTTTATCTTTACCATCCGCTGAGTTCTTGGGAACCCGGAACCCTTCACAATACTCAAGTTCACACAAACCGAGACACAGGCGAGTATTGAAACGCGGAATGGCGCTATCAATGAAATAAAGTATAAACCACAGGACCTTGTTCACAAAGTTAATCCGACGCAATCCAGGGAACCTCAGCACTGGTTTCTCTAAAGCCGTTATTAGAAGTAGCTCCCCGAAACAGGATACTTATATCCTGTTTCGGGTAAAAAAAAAAAATTCGGATAAAAAAAAAATTAAAATAAATTTTTTAATTTATTTTAGTACTCCTCATCATATATTCTTTGAGGAAAATAAATAAATGAATGAATGAATATTTGCTAGAAACTTCATTTATCTTATGTCAGGTTCGTTTCTTCTAGCTCCAGCCTGACAAGGATCCTTGCCAAGAAGGGACGAAATTTCGCGGGAATTGCTGACTTATCCGTAGCCTATAGCGTTATTTTTTGTATTTCTTATTAAGAATCTATTAAAATGACTGTGTGCAGTATGCAGAAGGAGCCAATGAACTTTAGCAACGGATTACAACAACTTTAAAGGACACCTGAACAATAAAACCATACTTGAACACACCATGGAGAATGCATTTACAGACATGGCCACGGAGAGCATTCTTCTCCTGAGTGTGACCTTTTCAAAATAGAGATGATTGTTTCCGGAGGTTTGCACATGCAGACTCCAAGACAAAAACCGCAATTCATTCAAATCTTGTACAGCGCTTGCCGGATCGCATTGGAATTTGTTCTAGATATACGCTTGGGCTTATCTGGTTAAACAATATTCCAAAAGAAGGGTTGATTGGAGACATTTGTTCATTTATAAAATTGCTCGGTACTGAAATAAGGACATGCAAAATGGAGCAAAAACCATAGCTTGGAAACGGTATTTCGTATTTGGATTGGGTTTTCTGCAGGCAATGTTAACGGAAGTCATACAGATAGGGATGATACTTGGTACTCTTCATTCAGGTGTCCTTTAAAATTGAACTGTATCAGGTAACTTCAGCAACAAAACGTAATCATATGGGACGCAAAATTACAAATGGAATTCAGGAAACAGCGTTCTTGGACGATCGAATCCAGGCCCAAGAAACACGTAATGCTGCGAAGTTCAACAGTTTGAAGAATGGAGTAGATCACATAGTCAACTCTTCGAATGCGATTGTTCCCGATTTCTTCGTGATATGTAGATGGGAACGACTTTAAATATCCTTTGAGCACAAGCTGACTTTGAAACATTTATTCAAACAATGCTTACAACGGATACGTCGGCTATGGTTCTTCATCATCGATATTTCGGCCCTTCTTGGCAAGGTTCTCGTCAGGCTGTCAATCCTCTGGTTCAACTTCTGGGAAGGAAGTTTGTTTCCTTCCCCGAATCATAGCTGACGCATCCGTTGTAAACATTGTGTGAATAAAGGAAAGACTTGTATGCGTTATTGGCGATTGTTGAGAAAAGGTTGTGAAAGCCAGAGGCGTTACTAGCAAAACAAAAAAAAATGGGGGGGGGGGGTAGAGGGCAAGGTATTTGCCGACTGGCTGCTTGCTGGTCATTTTGCAGATAAAAACGAAAAAATCGGCTGATTTTAAGAAAAACTACTATTTTTAAGAAAAAATTGACGACTTTTACGAGAAAAGGCTGTTTTTAATCGAGTGTTTCCAAAAAAAATCGACTGCGTTTTTACGAAAATCGAGGAGTTTCGCGGCGACTCGGCTATTTTTTACCAGACTGGCCGACAACATTAGGGGGGGGGAGCTTCCCCCCTCCTCCCCCCTAGTCGTGACGACCCTGGTGAAAGCTCCTGAATTCATTGATGGCTGTCAGGCAAAATACGATGTGGGTTGTAGTCGAGAACATCACTATAACACAACAAGAGCTACGAGCTCATTTGGCACTTGTTACGAGTAGGCACGGCTCGGTTATGTCAATGATATATCTAATGTTTGCTAGGTGTCTTCCCACCAAGTTTCATCTCGATCCCTTCACTCATAGCGTTTCCGGTCCGGATTTTAAGTGGGTCGTCTGAGGCATAAGGTCTTTCCAAATATCAAGTTTCATCGAGATCCGGTCACCCGTTCAAAAGTTATAAATACCTCAAGATTCCGGATTCCCCCTCCCTCCACTCTCCCGACAGTGCCCGAATCGGCTCGGTCATGTCAATGATGTATCTAGTGTTTGCTAGGTGTCTTCCCACCAAGTTTCATCTCGATCCCTCCACTCATAGCGTTTCCCAAGATTTCCGGTTGCCCCCTCCAGCTCCCCCCAAAACTCACCGGATCCGGTCCGGATTTTAAGTGGGTCGTCTGAGGCATGAGTCCTTTCCAAATATCAAGTTCCATCGAGATCCGATCACCCGTTCAAAAGTTATAAATACCTCAAGATTACGGATTCCCCCTCCCTCCACTCCCCCCACAGTTCCCGAATTGGCTCGGTTATGTCAATGATGTATCTAGTGTTTGCTAGGTGTCTTCCCACCAAGTTTCATCTCGATCCCTCCACTCACGCAGCGTTTCCCAATATTTCCGGTTGCCCCCTCCAGCTCCCCCCAAAAGTCACTGGATCCGGTCCGGATTTTAAGTGGGTCGTCTGAGGCATGAGGCCTTTCCAAATATCAAGTTTGATCGAGATCCGGTCACCCGTTCAAAAGTTATAAATACCTCAAGATTCCGGATTCCCCCTCCCTCCACTCCCCCGACAGTGCCCGAATCGGCTCGGTCATGTCAATTATGTATCTAGTGTTTGCTAGGTGTCTTCCCACCAAGTTTCATCTCGACCCCTCCACTCATAGCGTTTCCCAAGATTTCCTGTTCCCTCCTCCAGCTCCCCCCCAAAAGTCACCGGATCCGGTCCGGATTTTAAGTGGGTCGTCTGAGGCATGAGGTCTTTCCAAATATCAAGTTCCATCGAGATCCGATCACCCGTTCAAAAGTTATAAATACCTCAAGATTCCGGATTCCCCCTCCCTCCACTCCCCCCACAGTGCCCGAATCGGCTCGGTTATGTCAATGATGTATCTAGTGTTTGCTAGGTGTCTTCCCACCAAGTTTCATCTCGATCCCTCCACTCATAGCGTTTCCCAAGATTTCCGGTTGCCCCCTGCAGCTCCCCCGAAAAGTCACCGGATCCGGTCCAGATTTTAAGTGGGCCGTCTGAGGTATGAGGTCTTTCCAAATATCAAGTTCCATCGAGATCCGATCACCCGTTCAAAAGTTATAAATACCTCAAGATTCCGGATTCCCCCTCCCTCCACTCCCCCACAGTACCCGAATCGGCTCGGTTATGCCAATGATGTATCTAGTGTTTGCTAGGTCTCTTCCCACCAAGTTTCATCTCGATCCCTCCACTCATACCGGTTCCCAAGATTTCCGGTTGCCCCCCTCCAGCTCCCCCCAAAAGTCACCGGATCCGGTCCGGATTTTAAGTGGGTCGTCTGAGGCATGGGGTCTTTCCAAATATCAAGTTCCATCGAGATCCGATCACCCGTTCAAAATTTATAAATACCTCAAGATTCCGGATTCCCCCTCCCTCCACTCCCCCCCACAGTACCCGAATCGGCTCGGTTATGCCAATGATGTATCTAGTGTTTGCTAGGTCTTTTCCCACCAAGTTTCATCTCGATCCCTCCACTCATACCGGTTCCCAAGATTTCCGGTTGCCCCCCTCCAGCTCCCCCCAAAAGTCACCGGATCCGGTCCGGATTTTAAGTGGGTCGTCTGAGGCATGAGGTCTTTCCAAATATCAAGTTCCATCGAGATCCGATCACCCGTTCAAAAGTTTTAAATACCTCAAGATTCCGGATTTCCCCCTCCCTCCACTCCCCCCACAGTGCCCGAATCGGCTCGTTTATGTCAATGATGTATCTAGTGTTTGCTAGGTGTCTTCCCACCAAATTTCATCTCGTTCCCTCCACAAATAGCGTTTCCCAAGATTTCCGGTTGCCCCTCCAGCTCCCCCTAAAAGTCACCGGATCCGGTCCGGATTTTAAGTGGGTCTTCTGAGGCATGAGGTCTTCCAAATATCAAGTTTCATCGAGATCCGATCACCCGTTCAAAAGTTAAAAATACCTCAAGATTCCGGATTCCCTCTCCCTCCACTCCCCCCACGGTGCTCGGATCGGGGAAGTGACTATTTCCAACTTAATCATTTGGGGTCCCTGATACGCCTGCCAAGTTTTATCGTCCTAGCTTATGTGGAAGTGCCTGAACTAGCAAAACCTGGACAGACCAACAGACCGACGGACGGACAGAAATTGCGATCGCTATATGGCACTTGGCCGAAGGGCAAGTGCCATAAAAACTGGAAATGCGACTTACCATGATCATGTCCGAAAGCCAAAACTCCTTCTTCAGCAAACCTCCTACCAATGTCATCATACCAATATAAATGTTCGCTGTAGCCATGAATGATCATCATAAGAGCCCTTAAAAAAATCTTGATAAGAAAAGCTATGCAAATTAGTGATTGCACTGAGATCTAAGACATCTCAGATCCACTAAACAAGTCCTGAGACAGTTTGACCAGAATGATGCATTCTTCACTTGTAGTCATTTTACTTCAATTTGGTTTTGGGTGGGTACTGAAGGCAACTCTCCAACCCCTCTCCAGAAAAGGCTCTTAGTTTGGAGTGAAAGGAAATAACAAAAATGCTCCTCTGCCGGGATTTGGACCAAGGACCCTCTGCCCACAAGGCGACCACTGTACCAACTGAGCTACAGAGGGGCTTGTGAACACAGTTGGCAAATCAGTACAATACTCAGACAGAAGCTGGACATAGGAACAGAAGCTGGTTTCACTTAAATTGGATCACTTAGTGATCCCGCCCGCCAAAGGCAAAATCAACTAATCAGCTCACATTTATAATCAGCCGGCCATATGGGTTCTGGCATGCCTATAAGGCCCCCCGCATCGGAGTCCTAGACTCCTAAACTGAATTAAAAAATTTGTTTTTGGTTTCTTTGTCACAGTACAAGTCCCATGTACAAAGTGCCATCTATGTAATATCAAAGGCTCTAAGAATTCCTCTTACACGTATAACCTCTTAGAAGCAACACTATACGTCAAACCTTATGACTATTAATCAGGCAGATGCTTATGCCTATTCTCGTTTTTGTTATGGCAGGGACTAATGCAATCTGTATTTGCTATTGAGGTTGCCATTTCCAAGGTTACCAAACTCTAGCTAGATCAGCAATACTTTTTCTTTAATCTATGACTACCCTCAGGTAAGCAACTGGTCTACACTCTTGAAGGCCAATATGTGGGAGACAATAATAGTCCCAAGCTGTTTGAAAAAAGCTATATACGGCAAATTGCCAACACCTGTTAAGAAAGTTTTTCTTACAGGTAACGCTCCTTCTTACCGAGGCTTGGAAGCTGGCCTCCAGTAGCGACAATGCAGTTTCCTTCCCTGTAAATCAAGTTTGCTTTCAACTGCCTTGAAAGGATCCAATTCATCACATGCAGATTGAACAGGATGGTCTCCAGGATATTCTACACCTTGGTCAGTCATTTCATTCGATTTCTTCTGGTGATGGTGATCCTGGCAAAACTTGAGTTTCAACTCACTGAACTCCGATGTAGTAAAGTCCCAGATGAATTACATCATTCAAAAACCTGAAAGAAACACACAGTATTCAAAAGTCACACTTATAGAAGTTGCATAGGATCAGATGTTACTTCCACCAAAAAAAGAGATTTGTATCCTCCAGGCCAAGAAGATGGTTTCGTCTAATTTGATCTGGAGTTCCATACAGTCATGACACATAGTGACGTCATGTGATTGAAGACCCAACATACAATTTTAACAAATACAAATACAAATATACAAATATATACATACAAATCATAAATTTAAAATACGACCGGCGCATCGATGGCTGCTCGGCTCTATATATATTCAAATAAATATTAACCAATACGAATAAACTACAATTTTTCCTTTTCTGAGGTAAAATAGATCAAATGGGTGTGATGTCACGCTTGTATAGAAGTCCGGAACAACTTAGATTAGACCAAGAAGAAGTAGTAAAAAAAAGTTCACAACTAGACTAGACTGCAAAACCATGCCAATTTTGTTTTAGACTGGTACACAGTAGAGGTATGCTTATCTGAACAGTTACTTTAATGTTAACAGTGCAGTTTAAATTATAGAATGAAGATCCAACATACCTACACAGGTGTTTTCAGATGCCCATAATTACCTACTTTGGCTAATTGGAAGTTGATGAAAAATTTGTAGCCTGCGTAATCAGAGGCGTCACTAGCCAAAATGTTTGGGGGGGACGAGGCATTTACCAACTGGGTGGTAATTTTTGCAGACTGTTTCTGCAGAAAAAATGACTGTTTTCAACAACAGAACATGATAGTTTTGAAAAAAATCAACTGATTTTCAGAAAAACTGACTATTTTTGATGAAAAATCGACCAATTATCAGAAAAAAACGACTGTGATCATGAAAAAAAATGAACTGTTTTAAAGAAAAATTGCAGCGCTTCTCACCGACTCGTTTATTTTTTACCAACTGGCAGACAGCATTTGGGGGGGGGGGCATCCCCCCTCCCAGTCGTGATGCCCCTGTGCATAGTAGTATGGTAGTAGTACGAAAATGTTGCATGTAAATACTATGTAATAGCAAAGAATACTATCATTTAATGTGCCTCAGACTGGTCCAATCTTATGCAGTAGTATCCAGTAGCATCCTGTCTTGCCATAGTATTCTCCAGTCTTGCTTATAGTAGTAGGCTATGCAGTAACACGGTAGCCTTGAAATAGAAGCATGTAGTAGCATCGTTAGTAGGCTACTGCATGCAACTTTTTCGTACTACTTCATAGTACTATTTTGAGATAAATTTTTCATCTGGATAAGAAACATTCGCATAAGCATACCTCTGGCTCTACTGCACCCAACTGTACCTGACCTGTACCTGACTGTACCAGGACTGTACCCTGGTGGCAGCCTGGTGACATCCCATCCCATTTGTAAATGGTTATCTTGGCAGAAATGCAACGGCATTGCTGTTTATTTCATTAATGTTAATTCCTTTGAAATCAGTCAGTAAAATCAGACAAGAAAGAAAGCCATTGGCATTATTGATTCTGTATTGATTCAGTATTGATTGGCAGCCTGTTATTCCACTAATATCAAAATAAACTGCAGAAAAAGAAGAAACTGTAGACTAATCTTGTGAGCAGTACCTATAAAAACTCTCAGTAAGTCATTAAGAAGAATCCATCCAATCCAAGGAGTTTGAGTTCTAGCACTTCTAGCAAAGTTCCAGTGATCAAGGAGAAAACTGCATTTTTAAGTGTTTGAAAATCCCGCACGAACAACACCCTACTTATCAGCGTTGCCGTGTTTGCAGAAAGAAGCCCACGTCCTTTGAAAACAAGCCAGGCTTATTTTCCCCAAATTGTTGCTGTTCAAGCCAGTGGTGCTGTTTCATTAAAATTGGGGGGGGGGGTGGAGGGGGAAGATCAATTTTGGGCCCCCATCCCAGGTTTATTATTCAGCAACCAAATTTAACTGATCTCCTTGGAGTAAATTTCGAATATACTATGAGGAGCAAAACAGACACATAGAAACAAAATACGAGAACTCATAATAAGCTGTTTCATTATTTCAACCCTTTGAGGCTTTCGAAAATATCCAAAGCATTTGGTGATTTCTATAGATGCTGTGGCGTCTCAAGCTATCATCGAAGTACGCAGAGATCTCGAGAACTATATGTAAATACATGAAATCTTCTGATTCGGGGTTAAACATCTCGGAACAGAAACATCTTAAAACCTCTCCAATACAATTTTAGCTTTTAATGTGGCTCATTCTTTAAGATTTCGATGCCCAAACACTCACTAAGAAATCCGAAAGGCGGCGAAGGCAAATATTTGTTGACAAGATTAATCATCAGAGTATCTTTTTGGGACCCCAAATAAAATTAAGGGCAATCTATGTTTTCAAAAGCAGAGCCGTCACTAGCCTTTTACCTTTTTTTTTGGGGGGGGGGACGGCCAGTTTATGCCGGACGGACTAAAAAATGTCTTGCGATTATTTCTTTAGTGTAAATTCGTATTCAAATTCCCATTTTCGGCTTTTCCGTCCAGCTTTCGCAAAATAGAGTACAGATAAAGTACACAGTACTTATGTGTGTACTGTATACACAGTACATAGATAAAGTTAAAGAAAGCGCCGCAGGCGTGATTTTTTTAATCTGCCTTCGTTCCGGAAAATTTTTGCTATACCAACCATATTAATGGGTTTCTTTTAATGTGTTTCAAACCCCAAGAATTTCAATTCTAAAACGCTAATTAAATGAAACACCGTTCTTCCAAATAGAGACTAGGCCTACTACAAAATGCGTCGGGGCTAATTTTGTGTAAAACTAACTGTATGTAATGCATCAATTGTTATAATTCCATTAATATAAATTCGTAAATTTAAATTCACATATTCGGCTTTTCGTTTCATCTTTCGCTAAAAAGCGACGCTTCCAACTAGTCCAACGACTAGCCTATCGAAATTGAGTTAAACTAAGCGCCGCAGGCGAAATTTTTTTTAATCTGCCTATCTCCGAAAAAAAAAGATCTGTACCTACCGCAGGGGGCAGCAGAGACTAAAATTTCCGACATCTACCCCCCGTGGGGTGGTCCCTTTTTCAGCGAATGTCCAAATTTAAACTGGGTGGTCTTTTTTGCCAGAATAAAAAGATCCAAATTTAAATTGGGTGGTCTTTTGTGAGAATTAAAGGGTATAAGCTTGAATTAAACAACATTTTAGCCAATATGTCCTAATCTCAGTGATATTTCAACCAAAATAGTTTAAATAAAGTAGTATTTTAGCCAAGATATACCAACAGCTTCAGCCAATAGACAGAAAACTTGTATACCTTCTCAATGGGGAATTGGGTCAGCTAAAGACCCATGTACGGTAGACCGTCGAATATATTTTCGTTATTTTCCTATGATTCCCTCTTTGAATATACACCATCCAGCATCCACCCACTGAGGCTGGAATGCCGAGTCTGAGAGAAGACCGGCGTTGCATTTCTAGCTCAGTAACGAACAAGACCAAAGGTTTCGATGGGATCCCAAAAATCTAATATTTGATCCAGACAATTGGGTCTTCTCTTCGCCAGATCCAGTCTTCGCCCGGCTAATCATCAGAGAGAACCAACTTCAGATATACCTCTATAAGCCATATCTATTTTGACGATACTGACCGAAACTTCCTGCTTTACTTCTGCCAAATTTCCGGTTTTGCCCGAATTCCGAGCGAACTACTAGTCCAGCAAAAAAAAATCAGAAACGAATCCAGCGGATCTCTTTATCCATGTAAAGAACATATCATCAACTTTAAATAAAACTTTGACTTAAAAAAAAATTCCGGTCAAAACCAGATTCCTGACTAATGTCCGGGTAAAACTTATTGTCATACACAGACTTAGCGTCTCTTCTTACCCCTAAATCTGTCATCTAATCAACTTCAAATAAAACTTTCGCTTTTAACAAACTTTCCGGTTTTGGCCGGATTCCTGGCGAACTTGTTGTCCGGTGAGAAAATGGTTTTCACCATCGTGTTCAGCATGTCTTCTTACCCCTAAATCGAACATTTAATCAACTTCGACTTTTACTTTTAACCAGCTTTCCGTTTTTTGCCGGATTCCGGACGAACTAATTGTCCGGCAAGAAAATGGTTTTCACCATCGTATTCAGCATGTCTCCTTACCCCTCAATCAAACATTTAATCAACTTCAAATGACGCTTCTACTTTCACGAAACTTTCGGGTTTTTCCGGATTCCGGACGAACTACTTGTCCGACAAGAAAATGGTTTTCACCATCGTATTCAACATGTCTTTTTACCCCATAATCGACTATCACATTAGCTGTTTAGAAATATTTTGTTTGTCCCTTAATTTGAAACCCCTCCCCCACCCTCAAATATAGGGCTACATAGCCCATCTTCGAACTTGACCTGTACTTTGACCCAAAGGATCCTCCCACCAACTTTCATCCAAATATCTCATTGCCTTCGAGAGTTATCGTGCTTACAGACGGACAGACGGACATTTTTGCGATCTCATAGGTATCCCTCCACTTACGTTGTGGGATCCCAAAAACTCAGGGTTCACTGTCTGTTTCATTGGACGTAGTGACCCCCCTCCCTCCGCGGAGACAGCAATAACGAAATAAGGCAACGGTCCCCCCGAAAACGAAAGAAGTTAAATAGTTATTCAGATTTCAATTCACTTTATTTATCAAAAAATTCTTCATTGCGAAAAATAGCATAGGAAAATGTCAATAAAATTTCACTAACGTACAAGTACATAATATACTAAAAACTTCATGCAATATACAATTCTGGTACAGTTTTGGCTAATATTATATACAATTTGTTTCTGTTACAATAATATTCAATTATTGGGTCAAATACTTATGACTACATGTAGAAACAACACACCGAAATCACTATTAATAAAACAAACATAAACTTGGTCACGTCACAACTGATAATATAACAACAATATAATCAAACAGAGTTAAAATGGCGAATATAATAAGGCGCAAAAGATTTCAGATATGGCTCAGATGATTTAGATGGAGGGAGCTTCAGCTGGGGTTTACTAGCAAGTTTAACCGCTCTTCTTGTGGCCCTTGCGTCTTCCTGCTCTGTGAAATCCGGCAGTATGTCCCTGTGAATCGGAGTTTATATTTTTTTTCTCCGAAATTCATGACTAGTTCGTGACGTCTTTCCTTTAACGTTTGTAGTTTTAGGACTTCCAGGCTTGCCTGGTACTCGACGTACTCGTTTCCCAAGATAATTTTGCAGGCAGGTTTCTGTATATTTTCGATTCGGTCACTCTAGTCGACAGTAAGGGCACTAGGCCAAACAGGACAAGCGTATTCGACACTTGGTCTCACATATGTTTTAAAGCATGTTAGTAGTGTGTTTCTTTCTCTTGAGGCCAAACCTTCTCAGGTATGAAAATGACTTGAGTAAACCTGCTGCTTTGGACTCGATGCTGGCAACATGGGTACTCCATCTCAGGTCATCGTCAAAATGAACACCTAGGATTTTTACGGAGCTTGTGCACTGCAGGTAATCAGTAGGAAGGTCAAGTACGTCTTGCTTTAGGAAAGTGACATGGAAGAAGGTGCTTTTTTCTTTACTAACAGCAAGTTTTACTTCGTTGGCTTCATCCTTGAGCTGTGTGAGAAGGGCCTTCACTGGTTCAACAGGGTTGTTGTCAGAGAGGAGGCGGAGCAGGGACATCGAGAGATCGTCTGCGAATTTGTACCGTGTTCTCAACTCTCGCACGAGTCTGTTTATCACGAGTAAGAAGGCCAGCGGACCAATTTTGGACCCTTGAGCGGCTCCGCAGAAGATTCCAAGAAGTTCAGAAGTGTCACTTTCCTCGAGCTGCACGCATTGCAGTCTTTCAGAGAGAAAGCTTGCCAGCATCTGCCAGCGATTTTTCGGGCTCCCATGTCGATTGCCTCTTTGACGACAGTTTCGTGATCCAGGTAATCAAAAGCTTTTACAAAGTCAGCTATGATACAGTCAATGTACGCCCCTGCTTTTCCAGATGTTCAAGCATATCTTGCAGAAAGTGCACAAGGTAATGTACTGTGCTGCAACCGGGTCGGAACCCATATTGTCGAAGGTCTAATTTGCTTTTAATGTCTTCGTAAAGCCATCCGTAAATAATACTTTCGAACACCTTGGAAAATGTGGAGGTTTTTGAGATGGGTCTGAGCTCACTTACGGATTTGGGTGAGGTTTTTTTTTGGTATCGGGATTATAAAAGCGGTTTTGAATCTTCTGGGAAAAACTCCTTGAAGAAGGCACTGATTTACCAGAGAAGTGAATGGTGCGGATAGCTCGGACGAACGAAGTTTGATTACCTTTATAGAAGGTTCACCTGGAAACGAAGCCTTGTTTCGGTCAAATTTGGAAAATGCCTTCTTTATATCCTCAACTTCGATCACAGGAGTTTCGTCTGAGGTTGGTGTCTCGGGAAGTACGGCAATGCCTGGGTACTTGCGGCATATTTCGGCAAAATGTAAGTTGACTGAGTCCGCTGACAATTTTACCCCCTCGCTGTCGGTCAGTATCAGTGGTTTTCTGTTTTTGCCCATGAGTTTCTGAACCTCCCCATGAAATTTCTTGGGGTCCAAATCAGTCAGTTTTTCTCCCGTGTAGGGGTCGGCACCGTTTCTGTTTCTGTTTTTTTACTACCGTTTTCTGTTCTGTTTTTTTTTTTTTTATAACAGAACAAGAGCTACGAGCTCATATGGCACTTGTTACGAGTAGGCACGGCTCGGTTATGTCAATGATATATCTAGTGTTTGCTAGGTGTCTTCCCACCAAGTTTCATCTCGATCCCTCCACTCATAGCGTTTTCCAATATTTCCGGTTCTCCCCTCCAGCTCCCCCCAAAAGTCACCGGATCCGGTTCGGATTTTAAGTGGGTCGTCTCAGGCATGAGGTCTTTCCAAATATCAAGTTTCATCGAGATCCGGTCACCCGTTCATAAGTTATAAATACCTCAAGATTCCGGATTCCCCCTCCCTCCACTCCCCCAACAGTGCCCGAATCGGCTCGGTCATGTCAATGATGTATCTAGTGTTTGCTAGGTGTCTTCCCACCAAGTTTCATCTCGATCCCTCCACTCATAGCGTTCCCCAAGATTTCCGGTTAACCCCTCCAGCTCCCCCAAAAGTCACCGGATCCGGTCCGGATTTTAAGTGGGTCGTCTGAGGCATGAGGCCTTTCCAAATATCAAGTTCCATCGAGATCCGATCACCCGTTCAAAAGTTATAAATACTTCAAGATTCCGGATTCCCCCTCCCTCCACTCCCCCCACAGTGCCCGAATTGGCTCGGTTATGTCAATGATGTATCTTCACACCAAGTTTCATCTCGATCCCTCCACTCACAGCGTTTCCCAAGATTTCCGGTTGCCCCCTCCAGCTCCCCCCAAAAGTCACCGGAACCGGTCCGGATTTTAAGTGGGTCGTCTGAGGCATGAGGTCGTTCCAAATATCAAGTTTCAACGAGATCCGGTCACCCGTTAAAAAGTTATAAATACCTCAAGATTCCGGATTCCCCTCCCTCCACTCCCCCGACAGTGCCCGAATCAGCTCGGTCAGGTCAATGATGTATCTAGTGTTTACTAGGTGTCTTCCCACCAAGTTTCATCTCGACCCCTCCACTCATAGCGTTTCCCAAGATTTCCGGTTGCCTCCTCCAGCTCCCCCAAAAGTCACCGGATCCGGTCCGGATTTTAAGTGGGTCGTCTGAGGCATGAGGTCGTTCCAAATATCAAGTTTCATCGAGATCCGGTCACCCGTTAAAAAGTTATAAATACCTCAAGATTCCGGATTCCCCTCCCTCCACTCCCCCGACAGTGCCCGAATCGGCTCGGCCATGTCAACGATGTATCTAGTGTTTACTAGGTGTCTTCCCACCAAGTTTCATCTCGACCCCTCCACTCATAGCGTTTCCCAAGATTTCTGGTTGCCTCCTCCAGCTCCCCCCAAAAGTCACCGGATCCGGTCCGGATTTTAAGTGGGTCGTCTGAGGCATGAGGTCTTTCCAAATATCAAGTTCCATCGAGATCCGATTACCCGTTCAAAAGTTATAAATACCTCAAGATTCCGGATTCCCCATCCCTCCACTCCCCCCCACAGTACCCGAATCGGCTCGGTTATGTCAATGATGTATCTAGTGTTTGCTAGGTGTCTTCCCACCAAGTTTCATCTCGATCCCTCCACTCATAGCGTTTCCCAAGATTTCCGGTTGCCCCCTCCAGCTCCCCCCAAAAGTCACCGGATCCGGTCCGGATTTTAAGTACGTCGTCTGAGGCATGAGGTCTTTCCAAATATCAAGTTCCATCGAGATCCGATCACCCGTTCAAAAGTTATAAATACCTCAAGGTTCCGGATTCCCCCTCCCTCCACTCCCCCCCACAGTGCCCGAATCGGCTCGGTTATGTCAATGATGTATCTAGTGTTTGTTAGGTGTCTTCCCACCAAGTTTCATCTCGATCCCTCCACTCATAGCGTTTCCCAAGATTTTCGGTTGCCCCCTCCAGCTCCCCCCAAAAGTCACCGGATCCGGTCCGGATTTTAAGTGGGTCGTCTGAGGCATGAGGTCGTTCCAAATATCAAGTTTCATCGAGATCCGATCACCCGTTCAAAAGTTATAAATACCTTAAGATTCCGGATTCCCCCTCCCTCCACTCCCCCCACGGTACCCGAATCGGCTCGGTTATGTTAATGATGTATCTAGTGTTTGCTAGGTGTCTTCCCACCAAGTTTCATCTCGATCCCTCCACTCATAGCGTTTCCCAAGATTTCCGGTTGCCCCCTCCAGCTCCCCCCAAAAGTCACCGGATCCGGTCCGGATTTTAAGTACGTCGTCTGAGGCATGAGGTCTTTCCAAATATCAAGTTCCATCGAGATCCGATCACCCGTTCAGAAGTTATAAATACCTCAAGGTTCCGGATTCCCCCTCCCTCCACTCCCCCCCACAGTGCCCGAATCGGCTCGGGTACGTCAATGATGTATCTAGTGTTTGCTAGGTGTCTTCCCGCCAAGTTTCATCTCGATCCCTCCACTCATAGCGTTTCCCAAGATTTCCGGTTGCCCCCTCCAGCTCCCCCCAAAAGTCACCGGATCCGGTCCGGATTTTAAGTGGGTCGTCTGAGGCATGAGGTCGTTCCAAATATCAAGTTTCATCGAGATCCGATCACCCGTTCAAAAGTTAAAAATACCTCAAGATTCCGGATTCCCCCTCCCTCCACTCCCCCCACGGTGCTCGGATGGTGGAAGTGACTATTTCCAACTTAATCATTTGGGGTCCCTGATATGCTTGCCAAGTTTTATCGTCCTAGCTTATCTGGAAGTGCCCGAACTAGCAAAACCTGGACAGACCGACGGACGGACAGAAATTGCGATCGCTATATGGCACTTGGCCGAAGGGCAAGTGCCATAAAAACAGAAAACAGGTAGCCGTTTTTTTAATGCCGTTTCTGTTTCTGTTTCGTTTTTTATATGACCCTTTTAGCCGTTTCTGTTTTTATTTTACCTGTTTTTTTTTTACAAATTTCCGTTTTTTTGTTACGACTTATACATTCGCTTTTCGGAAGAAAAGATTTGTGAGTCAGAATAGAGAGATTGCACCCTACCCAAATTATTGGCCATTGGCCATTCTGAGCTAGTGAATTGATGGAAACGTTAATCTTGCTACATCTTGTTGGTATAATAACACTTTTGCTGGAAACGTTAATCTGGCTATTTCTTGTTCGTATAACAAACACTTTTGCGAACCGGAGTCTCGCATCCCATTGGTAGGTTAAGACGCGTTTTTTTTAAACCCAACCAATAGGAAGCACGAATCGTTTTATACTGAAATTTTGAAGCCTTCAAGCTCCCATTGCTGATGAAACTTTTATACAAAGCTGTAATTATACAACTAAGCAAGAGCCGGCGAACTTTTCTAATGTTCAAATTTTTTTTTTCAACTTTTCGGTAAAGAGGGCACTTTTAGGGTGCTAGGTATTCATTTTTAAGCAAAACCCTTGTAGCGCAAATGACCATGGACCCTCGGGGGATCGTGAAATGTGTAGTTTGGTCAAAAGTAATTAATCACTTTGCGGTTAACGTGTGCACTTCAAAGGAGCTGGCAGTTAATTTCTGTACTTTAGGGGATGGTCGGATCTGGAAATTGACAATTTGTGAGCCAATCTTATAGAGTCTCTAATGTTTCAGCCCAGTTTCATCGTACAAGATTTCCAGTACTCCACTCCACCCCCACATCCATCGGATCCGGTCCTCACTTGAAATGGGACATCCGAGAAATGAGGTCTATCCAAATATCAAGGTTCATTATGATCCGATCACCCGTTCGAAAGTTATATATACCTCAAGATTCCAGATTCCTCCTCCCTCCACTCACCCACGATGCTCGGATCGGGGAACTGACTATTTCCAAGTTAATTTGTTCGGGTCTTTGATTCCTGCCAAGTTTCATCGTCCTAGCCCACATAGGAGTACCTTAACTCCGGATCACGGGAATTCCGGAACCCACTCCAACTTCCCCCACAGTGCCAAATCCGGTCCAGTTCTGTCTATGATGTACCAAGGGCTTGTGCTTGTTCTTCCCACCAAGTTTAATCCTGAACGCTCAAGAAATTTCTGGTCCCCTCTTCCGACCCCCCCCCCCCCTTATTCATCGGATTCGAACCAGACTTGAAATGGACGGTCTGAGACACGAGGTCGTTCAAATACCAAGTTTCATTAAAATCCGATCACCCCTTCCAAGGTTATACATACGTCAATATTTCGGATCCCTGTCACTCCACCCCCACGGTGGTCGGATCGTCTAAGTGACTAGTTCCAAGATAGTTTGGTCAGATCTCTGATGTCTGCCAAGTTTCATCGTCCTAACACATCTGGAAATACCCTACAACTCGAGAGCACTGGAGCGACCGACCGACTGAAAAGTGATCGGTATATGGCACTTGAGTGAAAACCCAGGTTCAAACGATGGAGCATACTGACAGGGGTGACCCATGGTTATCACACGCAGTTGTACCCTTTCTTCCGCATAGGAGTATCAGCATATAGTACTCTGGCAACTAAAACAATTTGGTATTTAATTTTTTACCTTGAAATATTCAGCTTTTAAAGGGTACTGGTACCCTTCTTGGGAATAAGGGGTACACATACGTATGACTTCCATATTCGCCCCTGCCAGCATGCCGCAGCATTTGACCATGGGTATAAAAAAGGCCTTATTTTTGTATTTTATTTTTCACCTAACACAAATATACTCGACCTTCTCTCGCAACCTTCTCCGTCAGACCCTCCCTGATTCCCCTTCTCACGCTATTCACTTTCAATCTGCCGCCTTACCGTTCGAAATGGTCGCCTTACTGTTGTCTTATAAACCCAAAGAAGTAGTAAAAAAAAAACAGAAATACCTGTTAAAACGGCCGTTTTCTGTTTCTCCGGGAAAAAACGGAAAAACAGAAACAGTTTTCCGTTTTTTTTATCACCGTTTCTGTTTCTGTTCCGTTTTTTATTTGCCGTTTTTTACCGTTTTTGTTTTAGCCAAAAACAGAAACGGTGCCGACCCCTACTCCCGTGTTCGTGTCTGCATTTCTTAATTTTCCTGGTAATCATGTTGCGAAGCTTTTTCGCTTTGGTCGTATCGCCACTAATATGTTTGCTGTCACGTTCTCGAATGAGTGTTTTAATTTCCTCTGATATCCATGGCTTGAGATTCGACTTTAGAGGCACATTCTCGCCGCTCCCCGAGGACTCCTCGGGGAATCAAAGGGAACGGCGAGAACAGAGGGAGTCACTCCACGCGGACTCCGCGGACAGAAACAGCGAGAACACGGGGAATGCTACCAGCATGGATTTTGTTCGAAAAATAGATATGCAGTTGACGAAATTAGTCTGTAGCCGCTTTATATTTGGTTTTGTTTCTTCTGATTATTTTTAACTAGTTTTACATTGCACCAACACCAGCAAAAATTGATTCCCCTCCGAATCTGAAAAGGAGTCCTTTTTGATGATGGTGATGATAATCAGAGCATTGCCGTCCGTGGGGACTCGCGAGAATACGGGGAGTGAGTCCCCGGGACAAACAAAAACGCGGGGACTCCTCAAGTGGAGTCCGCGGGGAACGGCGAGAGTACGCCTTAGGTATTTTGTTTTGATTTGAAAATGTTCTTCGAAGAGAGCGTTCAGCTGGTCACAAAATACGTTTGCCATCTGCTCTGCGTCACTAAGTCAATACAGATAACTCCAGTTGTGAGACCTGAGGGTAAGTAGCCGCGAGGATACTCACTAGACGGGATATCCCAAGCAAGAGAGAAATTCCCTAAACCTGAATGATTAGTCTCGCAAGATTCGACTCCGGAGACATCTCGGTATCCCAGCTTTGAATGATTTCTTTTTTGGACAGTAGATGACATTGCTTCGCAGGCTTGTGCGAGGCGCATTTTCCTGCTGTCTGACGTAGCAATGGGTAGCAATGTTGAGTTTCGATTTACATCGGCAGATGGCATCGAAGTCTTTACCTGTCGATCATCGGTACCATTAGGTTCCGGAATGGTGTTGGATAAGTTGTCATCGCGGAATCTATTTCGGTAGTGACGCTGGCACTGGGGACAGACTGCTTCATCTTATCTTATCTTGGCTTCAAACTTTATAAACCTCCCAAAAACATTATGTATAGCTTCCTTGGTCGAGAAACGCCGACTGACCTTGTCTGGGCAATTTGCACAGAATAGACGAAGAGAAGAGGGCTTTGCTCGCAACCCAGGGCTGCCACATTGACACATTTTATGTCAAAATGACACATTTTGATGTTACGTGATACAATGACACATTTGCTGAAAAAGCTGACACAATTTCCATAGACATGACATATCTTAATTATATGGTCCTATTTTTGAAACTATTAGCCTTAGGAATAGAAGAAAAAATAAATTTCAACTTCCTTCTCTAAGAAAAGCCGTTCCAACCACACCCGTATTTCACTACGAGGTGAAGAACGGGCTTAAACTGGTGCCCATTTGATAAACAGCGCAGAAATTCTTAGCAGAATTTTCGGCTGAAGAAGTTTCCAAGTCTGCGCAAGTGCGGATTCGTGAACATAGAGCGGTTGCCACTGAGGATTTGGAATGAGAAGATGGGAATTTGACACTGATTTTACGTCGAAACTTGACGAGCTCACTCCGAGATCGTCGTGCATTCTTGTTCTGGGTTTTCTTCCGATTTCGGGTCTTGTTTCTTCTTTTCTGCATTTTACTTTCACAGATAAGGGACAAAGATTGCTCTTGTTATTATGGCACTTGAGCATACTCAAGTGCCATATAGCGATCGTAATTTCTGTCGGTATGTGTGTCTGTCGGTCTGTCCCGGTTTTGCTAGTTTGGGCACTTCCACATGAGCTAGGACGATGAAACTTGGAAGGCATATAAGGGACCCACCTAGATTAACTTGAAAACAATCACTGCCCCGATCCGGACATCTTGGGGGGAGTGGTGGGATGGGAAATCCGGAAACTAGTAACTTGCATAACTTTAGAACGGGTAATCGGACATGCATGAAACTTGACATGTGTCAAGAACAAGTGCTTCAGACGCTTAATTTAAAATCCGGACCAGATCCGATAACTTGGGGGGGGGGCTGGAGGGGCGGAAACGTGAAACGCTTCCACATAAGCTAAGACGATGAAACTTGGCAGGCGTAGCAGGAAACCGGCTAGATTAACTTGGAAATAATCACTTCTCCAATCCGGCCAATTCAACGAACTGCTTTTCTTTCGGTAGGCAAAGATTGTCCGAAACAACCCCTTCAAAACTGTCCGAACCAACCCCACCCTGACTAAAATAACAAAATGGCGTACCAGAAGCAAATTAAGTGACCTATCTCGAAAATACTACACAGGCTATAAACCCTGATCACTAAGCTATATGGCAACTCTGGTACGCCATTGTCTACAAGAAAGTAAAAGATCAAAAAAGTTTGCGTTTAATGAATGTCATATTTACGATGTTTTCAGGGAGGGAAGAAAAACGCGAATTCATCCTTGTGAAGTTCAGTTTGGGAAAAGGTCAAACCAATGTGTTTCTTATGGGGGAAAGTTGGTGAAGAAGAGAGGTTGTTTGAAAGAAAATAGGTTGAGGGGCGTGGCTATATTCTTTCTGCGCGACAGTGGGACTAAAATCATCTTTCTGTAGAATCTTTACTGAAATAAGTTTGAAGTGCCCAGCCCCTGTATTGCTAGGTTAACTGAAAGTACAAATGAGGTTTTTTCATTTTAATGCAACTTCGGAAATTGAAACATGTGTTTTTTTTATGGCACTTGCCCTTCGGCCAAGTGCCATATAGCGATCGCAATTTCTGTCCGTCCGTCGGTCTGTCGGTCTGTCCAGGTTTTGCTAGTTCGGGCACTTCCAGATAAGCTAGGACGATAAAACTTGGCAGGCATATCAGGGACCCCAAATGATTAAGTTGGAAATAGTCACTTCCCCGATCCGAGCACCGTGGGGGGAGTGGAGGGAGGGGGAATCCGGAATCTTGAGGTATTTTTAACTTTTGAACGGGTGATCGGATCTCGATGAAACTTGATATTTGGAACGACCTCATGTCTCAGACGACCCACTTAAAATCCGGACCGGATCCGGTGACTTTTGGGGGGAGCTGGAGGGGGCAACCGGAAATCTTGGGAAACGCTATGAGTGGAGGGATCGAGATGAAACTTGGTGGGAAGACACCTAGCAAACACTAGATACATCATTGACATAACCAAGCCGATTCGAGCACTGTGGGGGGAGTGGAGGGAGGGGGAATCCGGAATCTTGAGGTATTTATAACTTTTGAACGGGTGATTGGATCTCGATGGAACTTGATATTTGGAAAGACCTCATGCCTCAGACGACCTACTTAAAATCCGGACCGGATCCGGTGACTTTTGGGGGGAGCTGGAGGGGGCAACCGGAAATCTTGTGAAACGCTATGAGTGGAGGGATCGAGATGAAACTTGGTGGGAAGACACCTAGCAAACACTAGATACATCATTGAAATAACCGAGCCGATTCGGGTACTGTGGGGGGAGTGGAGGGAGGGGGAATCCGGAATCTTGAGATATTTATAAGTTTTGAACGGGTGATCGGATCTCGATGGAACTTGATATTTGGAAAGACCTCATACCTCAGAGGACCCACTTAAAATCTGGACCGGATCCGGTGACTTTTGGGGGGAGCTGGAGGGGGCAACCGGAAATCTTGGGAAACACTATGAGTGGAGGGATCGAGATGAAACTTGGTGTGAAGACACATAGCAAACACTAGATACATCATTGACATCACCGAGCCAATTCGGGCACTGTGGGGGGAGTGGAGTGAGGGGGAATCCGGAATCTTGAGGTATTTATAACTTTTGAACGGGTGATCGGATCTTGATGGAACTTGATATTTGGAAAGGCCTCATGCTTCAGACGACCCACTTAAAATCCGGACCGGATCCGGTGACTTTTGGGGGAGCTGGATGTGGCAACCGGCAATCTTGGGAAACGCTATGAGTGGAGGGATCGAGATGAAACTTGGTGGGACGACACCTAGCAAACACTAGATACATCATTGATATGACCGAGCCGATTCGGGCACTGTCGGGGGAGTGGAGGGAGGGGGAATCCGGAATCTTGAGGTATTTATAACTTTTGAACGGGTGACCGGATCTCGATGAAACTTGATATTTGGAAAGACCTCATGCCTCAGACGACCCACTTAAAATCCGGACCGGATCCGGTGACCTTTGGGGGGGAGCTGGAGGGGAGAACCGGAAATATTGGAAAACGCTATGAGTGGAGGGATCGAGATGAAACTTGGTGGGAAGACACCTAGCAAACACTAGATATATCATTGACATAACAGAGCCGTGCCTACTCGTAACAAGTGCCATATGAGCTCGTAGCTCTTGTTTGTTTTTACATTCTTTTGAGGTGTAATATTACCATTTCCACGTTTTAATATGTTTAAATAAAGTCGATTAAAAAATAGTGCATTAAATATAATGTCCGTACCAACCCAAGGCCTGTCCAAATCAACCCCATGGGTACGGGGTTGGTTCGGACAAATTGAAACACAGAAAAAAATGTTTCATAAAAATCTGATGGAGAAAAAAATCTGAAAAAATTACCAGCTATTATCCCGGACATTCTACACGTTTGACAACAAAAACGATGTAAATCCGCTAAGAAATGGCGGCCTAGCAAGGACAGGAAAATTAGTGTCCGAGTCAACCCCGAGCTCCCCTACAGTTGGTGATCAAGATGACTAACTAAACTCTGATTTTTGCATCTCAAATTCTGGGTCAACCGGCGTTGGATGGAGAGAGCTGCGGTGACGAATCCGACTTTTTTGGTAGGTACACGGCGGTCCTTTGTCGGCAAGTAGAGGTGGTTATCAAGAGGACTAACTAAAGTTGGAATTTTGTATCTTTAGAAGCGCCGAATAATTTATATGACCAATTCCAAAAACACACCAGTGAATCTCTCCTCAAAATTTTGCGTCAACCAATCAACGGCGTTGGTTGGGGAGAGCTGTGGTTATCAGAAGGATTAACTAAACTCGTAATTTTATGTCCTGAGAAAGGACGAATACTCGATATAACACGCCACTGAACATCATGAACGAGGAACGTCGGCTAACAGAATCGGAATTTTGTGTACGGCTGCACGAACAGGAACCGTTCCAAGAAGGGCCGAAACAAAAAAAAAAAGTGTGCTTCGAGCGATGACTCAAATTGTGCGTCAACCAATAAAGGGTGTTCGCTGGTGACAGCTGGGGTGACCAAGTGACACTTATACTTCTGGTGAAGCACCGCAGCGGCGTGGCCGACCATTAACGGAGTGTTAGTCATCGAGCGTAGTGTTTCTGATCCTTTTTTTTTCATAATAAAATAAAATCCACTGGTGCTCACGATTTTGCAACGGCTTTGTGCGGCGCACAGAATACTAGGGACGTTATTAACCCCGAGAAAATTGCCTGATTACCTAACTGGGAAACACTAATCGTTTCTGCTACCTTCACTGCCTGAAATTTTATAAAAGATAACACAGGGATGTGCAATTTCAACAGACAACACTTGCGATGTAATCAGTTGTGATTCGTAAATGTTACGAGTTACAGCATGGCAAGCATTGCCAGGAAGAGACGAAATCTGCTGAATTTTTTCGACAACGTTCGTGCATAATCTCTTTTAAATCACAACAGAATATTCGCAAATTACAAATTGAGCAACCCCTCGTAGCTTATTTCAACGGTATGTCTCATAAAATGGGAAGCACTGAGCTGACCGGTGAAACTTGTGACGCCTGTGAAAATGTGTAATAAAGTGTTCAGCACGAGTCCGGTGCTGACAGTATGGCAGTAGTCGCAGGAGTTCTTAACAGCTGACACGAGGATGCGAAGTTTCAACAGGCAAAAGTTGGAATATAATCTGTTGGTATTTTAAAAACGTTAGCAGCATAACATTTCATCACTAACGTTTCCATAAAAACGCTAGCAGCATAACATTTCATCACTAACGTTTTCATATCACAACAGATTACATCCTATACTGTTGTCTGTTGAAACTACGAATGCTTCAGTGATCTCAAACAATCCAGCGGAACACAAACAACTTGTGATTGTTCAACAAGGCAATTAATTTACTGAACACAAAAAGCATAAAACTAGGAATTGTCGCAAAAATGTAAACAAACTGTTTAGCTAATCCCAAAAGTATGATCATTTCTCCGTAGGATCAGAAAGAACTTAATGAGACCTGCAAAGGAAGTTTACTTAGGTTCCAAGTACTTATTCCGGGTTCCAAGTCCCCCCCCCCCCCCGAAGTTTGACATGCAACACTCACTTGTCAAAAGACGGGGTATTCTTAGGGTATCATAAGGTTCCACCTTATTCATAGTCGCTTGGTTTTCGAATTCATATTACTTTAAGAGAAAACAGAAATATAAGACATTTCCCTATTTTTATGTTTTTCTATCAAAAGAATTAAAAAACAAACAGTATAAAGTAAAACAATTGCTTAGTTATTAATTTGATACCAGTGAGTCTTACAACTCGCTCTACTACAAGCCGGCCATCTAGCCTAAAATAAACAGGGAACTGTTTTAAAAAAATGTCATGAGCGTAAATTTTACACAATTTGTAACAAGAATTTATTCACAAGTCTACAGCTTGAACATAAATTACTTACCTGATTCCGAAAGCTGCGCATCCACACTGAACTTTCCACGTTGCAAATGCCGGCAAAGAACGACAACGCGCTAGCATTTAAGTTGCCGAGGTTTGCGAACGGATCTGAATTATTTTCGTGAAGCCGTTCTTTCATATTTGTCCATATGCAAAATGCCAACCGATTACGTTCTTCCACATCCCACTCCGATTCCACTCTCGAAATATTCTAATGCGGACTTTTCAAATGACCCCTTATTTTTGTCCACATCAGAAATGTTGAACTCCGCGAATACAGCCGAACTGAGGTCATCGACTGCTAATCCGGCCCCGGCCAAGAGAGTTTCGTCCTCTTTTTCGACCTCCTCCCCCTCCATGGCCTCCTCTCCCACTACAAATTACACAAGCCCGTCAAGATTTTGCATTTTCAGATTTTCCCGACGGAGCACTAGATTATTCCGCTTTTCAAAACTGGCCATAAAACTTTTTCCCGGAGTTCAGTTTTTAACTCTACTTTTTAACCACAAATGTTTTGGCATGTGGGCACAGGCAGCTTTCGCGAACCCGGTCGTCATATGGGTGGCATCCTTCCCCATCCACACAGCGATCCAACTCTCCACTTCACTGTCAAACACAGTTGGCTTTCCTATAAGAGAATACGCTCTAACATATGTCGGGAAGGGGACAGGTACCAAGGGCGGGAGTAGCACAAAGACTTTACAAAATTGACACACAGTCAAATAGCAGCAATACTATCACCACTAGCGATTATTTACAATAATTATGAATGAAAAAAATACTGTTTTCGATATTGATATTTTATGTTTCGATATTCGATATCGATATTTGGTCCGATATATCGTTATCGATATCGAATATCGCCCAACACTATTCTGGCCATAGAAAAAAAAAATGATACAGCCTCCATTGTGTCCTTGGTGTTTGCAGACCGTACTTTACTTTACTAGACATTTCTAAACCAGCAAGTTTGTCTTGCTTTAAATGCCGCAGGTGTAGTGGGCGGCGCTGCGAGCATGGACCGTTTGCAAAGCATGGAGAGCATAAGTCTTGGCGCTCTAGTTGTTTTTCTGCTCTGCAAGGGTAAATATCCTGACAAACTACTACAACGATCAACCAAAGGTATCCAGTAGCATCAACAGCCAAATGAAGCTATGAGATGCAAACATTCTGTAGTGACGGTTCTATTTTCCATGACAGAAATATTGCAATAAAAAAATTCAATATAATTACAATTTCGATAACATAGTAAATAGGCTAGGAAATGGAAAAGTCAATAATTGGTATACAAATCTAGCCGTGGCGACAAGCGTAAATATGGCAGAAAAGATAAGGTCCTCAGAACTGGGCTATTACTTCGCTGAAAGGTTGGGGATGATACCCAATAACTGAATACTAACCTTGTTTGACTGTCTTTTGCTTCCCTTTTAACTGTTCGTGCAGCGTGCTTTTCAGTACGCCATGCATAGCAGCTGCTTGCATTAACGTATACCCATTCTGCATAGACTCTACTGTGCTTTTAATACGTTCCATTCTATTCTCAATCCTTGACTCTCTGAACTCACTCTCTCAACTATCCCGAAATCCCCCTTGAAATTTCCTATTTATAATAATCTGAGCTGACTTGACTTCAGTGTTCTGTCGATGACTCATCGTGCACAGGTTGAAAAGTTGTCAAGGGAGGGGGTTCACGCTTCCTTTGGGAAAGGAAGAAAAACTAAGAGACGAGACTTTAAGATGTCACCCCAGGTTTGTTGACGAAGCTGGGAGACGAAAATGTTCATACATGTCTCTCATGTTCCACAGTGTGCCCATTTTATTTATTTAGAGTTAGTTTAAGAGAAGTCGCAAGCCCCTTGAGTCTGAGATCAACGGTCTGGCTTCTAAACTGGGAAGTGGGCTGACCGGGAAATTTGGGAAGTTTACGGTCATATATTGTAAAGCGAGAAAAGGAGTGCGGTAGTGTTGGGTGCATAGGGGTTAGTGTTGGGTGTATAGGGGCTACTAGCCAGAATCTTTGGGGTGGGACGAGTCATTTAGCAACTGGCTCGTAATTTTTACCGACTTTTTCTGCATAGAAAACAACTTTTTTCAACAACAAAAATGACATTTTAAAAAAATCAACGGATTTTCAGAAAAATCCACTAATTTTCAGAAAAGCTGACAATTTTGACGAAAAATTGTCCAAAATTGTCCGACCAAAACCGACTGTTTTCATGAAAAGAATCAACTGTTTTGAGGTAGAGTTTCAGGTAGCAAAGAAACAAAAATTTTGTTTGCATAATATAAGAAAATAGAAATTGAAACACAGACTGAGCATGTCTCTGTACAGGAGTGTTGCATGAAGCTGCCCTTACTATGGCACCGCCCACCCCCCAATTGGCCATGGTACATGATCCTGCCACCTTGGATCATGAAGCTGCCACCCCCAGAAAAATCATGCAAATTCCAAGAAAACAGCAAATTTTGTTATTTGCAAAAGGTCAAGGAACCTCTCTGACCAAACAGCTGGCCTCTAACTTCACCATGTAACAAAATACTATTTTTAGCAAAGTGGGCGACTTCATGATCACTTGGGTGCCTATATTCTTTTGTGTTCTCCAGCTTAAGCCTTGAACAATTACAAGTAAACTACGGTACCAGCAGAAAGTGAAGGTTCTAAGCTTCCTTTCAGGATACTCCACTGAATTTTATCTCAACCTTTACTCTTTTTCCCGAAGTCATTTCCCAAAAGTAGGAGTTTAGGGTGGCGGCTTCACACAGCACTCCTGTACCCATGTTTTGCACTATATAAATCTAGAAAACATATAAAGCTATACACAATTCTGGCCCCAGGTCCCCCTCCATCATTTGACAGGCGATATTCACTTGTAAAAAGACACTATGCATATACAAATAGAAATCATAAGTGATACAGTACCTTCACGTTTCTTTAATATCTGTATCTGTCCTAAATGACATCTTTGAATGATCCAATCCAATCCAAAAAATGTAGAGCCACTGGGTCCAACGTTGTCGTCGGTCCCTTTCGGCCTTTCTTTTGGGTAGGGCCGATTACCACTGTAATAATCGCCTCTAGAGGTAGATTTTCTTCTCCCGGATGACGTTGATCAGGGCTTTGTAGATTTGGTACTCGGTCTTCTTCGGGAACATCGTTGTGGTGATTGTGCTAATGGAGCTGGGGATTTTGAGCTCCTTGCATATGACCTTGAGTTGCACCGATTCGCACACCTTTTGAGGCTTTCAAATTCTGGCGCGACTTTTTCCTGAAATCCCTAAAATAGCAATACTAAGACCTGTGGAGTCTTCAAAAACAATGTTGAAAAAACATGTAAAGTACTTTTTCTGTCTTTATTAATCCTTGATAAGCAAAAAATTCTGTAATAAAAAATGTAAGCATTCTTTTTCTATTTATTTTGGGTGGTCTCCGTATGCTTACGAATATCGACAAAATTGTAATTGGGTGGTCAAATTCAGAAAACTAAAGGTGTATTCTCGCCGTTCCCGAGGACTCCTCGGGGAATCGAAGGGAACGGCGAGAATAGAGGGAGTCACTCCACGCGGACTCCGCGTACAGAAACAGCGAGAACACGGGGTATGCTTCCAAAATGGATTTTGTTCGAAACAAAAAAGATGCAGCCAACGAAATTAGTTTGGATCCACTTTATTTTTTTATTTTTTTTATTCTGATTGTTTCTAATTAATTTTACATTGCACCAACACCAGCAAAAATTGACTTTTTGAATTTAAATTGTGTGGTCTTTTTACAAATTTTGAATGTCAAAATTTAAATTGGGTGGTGGGTACCCCCCCCCCCCCCCCCTCCTCGAAAAGTGCCATTTCCGAGGCTACAGGTGTATTCTCGCCTTTCCTCGAGGACTCCACTTGAGGAGTCCCCGCGTTTTTGTTTGTCCCGGGGACTCACTCCCCGTATTCTCGCGAGTCCCCACGGACGGGGAATGCTCCGATTGTCATCACCATCATCAAAAAGGACTCCATTTTAGATTCGGAGGGGAATCAATTTTTGATGGTGTTGGTGCAATGTAAAATAACTGAAAACAATCAGAATAAACAAAACCAAAAATAAAGTGGATCCAGACTAATTTCGTCAACTGCATATTTTGTTTTCGAACAAAATCCGTTCTGGAAGCATTCCCCGTGTTCTCGCTGCTTCTGTACGCGGAGTCCGCGCGGAGTGACCCCCTCTATTCTCGCCGTTCCCTTCGATTCCCCGATGAGTCCTCGGGGAACGGCGAGAATACACCTTACATGTCAGAAATGTAAGTCTCTGCTGCCCCCTGACCTACCGTATAAGTTCTAGCTTTTAATGTGCTTCAAACCCCTAGAGTGTCCACCTAAGTTCTTCCAGACTCCAGACAGAGAAAACTAGGAAATACGCCACAGGCGAAGATTTCTGGAAACGCTGGTGAGCGGAGCGCCTTTTTGTGATCCGAAATAAAAGTGAGACTAGCTGTGAAATCACAGATCTGTCCGTCAAAAAAAGTAGTCGCTATGCACGATATAGTAGGTACAAAATATAATAGAAAAGCCAACTAGACCTACGTTGCCTGAGCAACGTGAAGTGTTGCAGCAACCTTTGTTCGGCTTCGCCGAGTAAAGTGTTGCGAGAGCAACACTTTGGTTTCGTTTCTTCGCTAACGGTTGAATGCTGCATTTGTCAACACATAAAGGTTTTCAAAATGATATGTTCCAATCCATGAAGAATATTTTTCTGAACTGATGGCACAATCTGTAATCACATGGTTGTTCCTTAGCGTTGAATTTTTGCCGGTATGCTTCAGAGGTTAAATTGTATTTTTGTAGGATTGCATCTTTGACCCGGTTAAAGTCTTGCAATTCGATCGCCCGTAATGAAGCGACTGCTTCCAGGGTTTTCCGGTTAAAAGCGGTTGAAATTGCGTGACTTTCTCGAGCTCGTTCCAGTTACACAGTGTAGCTGTGTTCTCAAACATTTGTAAAAACTGTCGACATCGTCCTGCTCGGACATTTTTCATAATGTTGGTTCGCGTGGCCTTGCCAGTCTTTCGATAATATTGCGCCTTTCTAGGTCGCTTCGATCCGCGGTAGCTGTGCGAGATTCCTCAATTTTCGTTATTTTCTCCAGTAGCAGTCCTTGCTGCTTGTGAAATGAATCGATAATTTTAGCAAAACGATCTTCGGCATCTTGCCGTTCTTGCGCGTATCGTTCTTCCGCCTGCTTCTGATCCTCTATCATCTGTTTTAAAATTTCTTTATCCATTTTAGGAGGCTCGCCCAATCCTTGAAATCGCGTTACTACCATGCGCCTAGTTTACGAATAAAACTTATCCACTTACGCAATTCCGATAGAACACAATCGATCCTCTGTCTCACCAAAATGTCACGGATTAATAACAAACAGTGTATTACTCAAGTGTCTGGTACAACGTTCTCTGTTTCTCTGTGTATAACTGAATCAAATTTCATCAAATTCATACTCTAACCGAAATGAATGGCTATTTCTCTTCGTACTGGCTGAGTTGAATGAATCCATGACGGGTTTCTGACTCTTGACCGTCACACGTCCCATCTCAGCATCCCCGTACATCACGGCTTGTCCTTTCTTTTGTAGTGAACTTTAGCGTTTTATGTTCTTTTTCATTGTTTGTACTCCACTATTTTGTCTTTTCAGCGGGTTATAAAAATAAATAAAATAAAGGAGATACGCCTTGATATCAACCTCCAAAATTATGGTGGTAAAACTAGCCAAGGGCCATAAGAACCCAGTTAGGACCCAAAGAAATACGTCAAAACACGAATCCGGCCTCGAAAAAGGTCAGTAAATTCAAAGTCCGCGTCTAATTTTGAAATAGCGATTATTACCAGAAGCTCATATACCAACGTAGAGAAACTGCAGCTTTATACCTGAAAATATAAGAGAACCCGAATAAGAATTGTCCAAGCGATATGGTTGCCAGTCTCCACGTTCAGTAGTAAGCACAAGTTGTGTAAGTAGGATATTCGAAAAGTTTGGTGAAGCTTGTGGTCCTAAGAAAAGGCCAAAACAAGCCAGCTTTTAACAAAACAAGCAAAGTTTCCAGACCCAAGCCCAGCCCAAGCCCATCGCTAAAATCGCCCGACCCAGACCACAGAAACAAGTCCATGGGGCGGGAAAGAAACTCACCTAGCAACACTGCTACTTCGGGCTGTCATATTTTTCAGGGGCGGAACATTCAAATCATTGTTGCCACGCTTTTGCAGACACATACTGTAGTTGGATACCCTGTAGACAGGTAAGACAGGGGCGTGACCAAAGATCGTGTCAGTATCTTTGGGCATGACTACCATCATAGGGTGTGGTGACAGGCTGATAAATTTTTGACTTGATCCTCAGATATAAAAGCTGAATAATAAGACAGTCCTGCCTGAAAAGTTTTGTCCCAATCTCTCCTGCCCAACTAAGCCTGTCACATGATTCTGGGATACCTCTCTAAATTGCTCTAACTCTGCTCGAACTTCCCCTACAGCCAGCCTACAGCCTCTCTGGCTCTACATTTGTTTCGACTTTTGAACAGTATAGATGCTGCTCCCGTCCACTCCTGTCATCTCATTAAATTGCGAGCCGTCAGTGTAGCATCGGATCACTTCTGGATCAGTTAAACTTTCCAGAAATCGTAAGGTCTCGGACCTTGTCTGTATTCTTACTTCAAAGCTCTTTCCACTTTTCATCGTAGTAATAGTTTGATCTTTAGGCATATTCAGCCAGGGGCGGATCCAGCCTTTCGTTCTAGGGGGGCGATTCTTACCGAAAAGAGTGGGGGTTGTGGCCTTTTTGTCGGCCACAAGGCTGATTTTTTCGTGTTTTAAGAGTCCCTGTCGGTCTCTTATTTAACGAAAATGTGGTTTTATATATTACGATAATGCTTACAAAAACTGTACTTGATCAACTTACAACTGTTTACAAGAAAAATTCAAGCTTCCTGGCTCCACTGTTTGCAAACCTGTCTGTCAAGCGTCTTTTGTCCGCGTTTTCCGACATTAATATCGCTTAAACGAAGAAAGTCCTTGTGACGGATGTTCAAATTTCACTATACACTGGAACGAAATGTTTGTTTTTTCCAGGTCCGGTTGCGTTGCGTCTCGAATCTAGCTAAAATTTACCGGGTGAACTGTTGCTATGCTATGAGCGAGCTATGAGGTGAGAAATAGTCGAGGCTAGCTTGACAGAGGAAAAGCTGTGGGTTGAACGTAGTGTAAAAGGTTCTAGAGTTTAGTTACAGTAGTTAGAACATGCATTAATGCAGACTTCCGTAAGTGCAGTAAACAAAACAAAAAAATTACAGCCCGTCTAGGGGGGCGATCGCCCCCCTCGCCCCCCCCCCTGGATCCGCCCCTGTATTTAGCACTGGCAGCTCATTCATCCATTTATTTCAAATATCTAAATGGCTTCTCTTACTGATCTGATTTCTCTGGCACCATGTGCCTTGGATCTCAAGTCGGACTCTAGCCCTTAGTGCTTCCCCTCTCAAGGGAGTTAATCCGAGCAGCATTTCTAGTGATGCTGTGGCGGTCCCTGGGAAACCTCCACTAGCCATCAAGTATGCTAATCTTTGTACCCTAATCATGGGCATCATACAGTCAACCACAAACCCCTGATTTTTGGATACCCTACGCCAAACGCCGGATATGTCTAGCGATTGGCATACCCTATGCCTAACGCTGGATACACTATGCCAGGTGCTGTATACTGTAACCCAGTAAAATATTGATGATTGGAGTGAAGCTAAAAAATCAACCAATCAGAACTCTTTTCTATTGAGGTAGGTCAGGGTTAGGTTACCAACAGGTATCCAGCGTTTGGCATAGGGTATCCAGTGTTAGGCATAGGCTATGCTAAATGCTAGATATACCCAGCATTTGGCATACGGTATCCAAAAATCAGGGATTTGTGGTAGACTGGCATCATATGTGAATCAATTGTTGTGCTTCTGACCCATATTATGCAAGCATAAGAAATCATGGGCTGGATTATAGCAGTGTATATAAGCAGTGT
Source organism: Branchinecta lynchi (assembly GCA_023053575.1). Taxonomy (NCBI): domain Eukaryota; kingdom Metazoa; phylum Arthropoda; class Branchiopoda; order Anostraca; family Branchinectidae; genus Branchinecta; species Branchinecta lynchi. The sequence continues at coordinate 7,883,088 of JAKZAP010000016.1, forward strand.
ATATTTTCTAGTTTGATAGTGAATGCTATGTGACCGGTACAATGGACAACATCTATAGCGATACCACTATTCAAGAAGGGTAGTAGACAGTTGAATGAAAATTATAGATGCATTCATTTGGGAAATGCTTTTGCTAAAATATTTGCAAAATTTATAGATTCTAGGCCTAAAGCTTAGCTTCTTCTTGCAAGCTTCGTGTAATGTGGTTTGATCTGACCCCATCCCTTTTGGAGCATAATTGGATAAACTCGATCTGCTCCTGGGGATTTAAAGGGTTTAAATTCATTCACAGCCTTATTGATCCATTCCTCCTTTAAAATCCTTTCTCCCACTTCCTCACCTAGATCCTCCTCACCGTAACGCGCAGGCGGAACTGGAGTCTGATCCTCAACACCAACGGGGATCTCCAGCATGTGATCCAATGTTTCTTCAGGGCTATTCTTAAAAGTCCCGTCTCCTTTTTCGATACATCCAAGACTAACCGTTTTGTCCTTCTTCAATATCTTCAGGATGTTATCAGTTCCAGAGTCACTCTGTATAGAATCACAGAAATTTCTCCATGACTGCCTCTTCTTTTGTCTTATAGCCTTTTTGAATCTCTTAAAGCCTTCTTGGTATCTTGTCCAATGTTCCCGGCAATCAGAAAACTTTACTTTCCTAAGTAATCGGCGTAACTCTTTCCTCGAATCTTGGAGTTTAGAATCCCACCAATCTTTTGGATTAGCATTCATATCTTTGATTCATTTGGTGTCGACACATTTTAGGATTTCTTCAAACAAGTCGTTAACCACTCAGCATAACTATCTAGTTCTTTCGTATCATGGTCCCTCATGCTGGAACCATTGAGCTCAACCCTCAGCTGCTTCAAATACGCTCTCCAATCAGTCTTTCTTATATCCTTGACGGTATAATTATGTTTAGGGGTTATTCCAAGACTAAAACGAACAAAACAATGATCAGAAAGTGAAGGAATATCACTAACGTGCCACCCCAGAACAGAATCTGCTATGGCTTCATTAACAATTGTTAGGTCGAGTACCTCCCTTATATTAGCCACTACAAAAGTGGGCTTCTCCCCTTTATTACTCCACCTCAAATCGAATTCGGCGTTGTTAACTGCCGTTTTGCTGGAAGCCAGCTCATCTGTGTCAATAAATTGACTCTCCAACGATGGAGTTTCATTGCCTTGGATCTGTAAGACCTTGTAGGCATTTTTGTCATTTACAGCTGATGGAGCCTCACTGTCTGGTGTTGTAGCAACCTCGCAAGCAACTGTTTCCATCACTGATGACGATGTTGACGGAGAATAGGGGTCCTCAGCGAGCAAAGAATCAGCGAGGGCCAACTCTGCAACCGTCACATCTTGGGGATTTGGGGATAGTCAATCCGTGTTGAGATTTTCTTCAATCTCATTAAATTCCACTTCAACTTTCCTTCAACTCAAGAGGTCCATATTTTTCCGTAACTTTTATTGGGCCAAATATGATGGGGCTTACCTCTGGGAATGGAACAAGTCGTGGCCTCGGGAGTGCCCCCCGCCCTACCCTACAAGCTCCCCCCTGGTCGCCAACCAGAATTATAAGGTAGGACAATATTACACACGTGCTGATAGGGAAACCTCCTGGGCGGAAACACCAGGTTCGGACCCCTCAACTAAAACGCGGCCTCGACACGGTAGCGAGTTTTATCTCCGGTACCCTCTTCCTGCCCACGACCAGAGATCCCACCATCACCCAGCCCCAGCCCCAGAAACATCAAAATCATGGACCACATCCAGCCACTAACAGCTGCCCTAGCTGCCAGCCTGGCCTCCGGCCCCTGCCAGAGGGGTGTAAGTTTAGGTTAGCGGGCTGAGAGCGGCATTCATGGGCTTGAACACCATTATGCAGGGCAACCCTGAGTCATTGGAGACATCACGTTCCTTTCCAGGGGGGCTAAAGCTAAGTGCAAACCGTGCTACAAAATGCACGCAAAATGAAGCAAAGAATACACAACAAAGTAAAAGCCAAAAGTACCAAGTACAACTCCCAACCTCCCAGGGGCACGACGAGGACGTCACTTACCACCGCCCCAGGCGTTTGTTTTGGGCTTGTCTGTATGACAGTCGTATGTTTTGAGCTTTTCAGAATGACATACAGCTGTGTGTTCTGAGTTTTCGGAATGAAAGTCGTATATTTGTGCTTGCCAAAATGACATCAACCGCGAATTTCGCCTGAAAAGACCCCTTTCTTGTCGTACTTTACGAAGGGATTTTCTAGTCGTAAATTAGAGACAGTCGTAAGTTTTGACCTTGACAAATAAAGGCAGACAAAGCAGTTAGCAATCGTGAATTTTGCCCTCAAATCACCTGTTTCTGGTCGTATTCTCATCTTTCGTGTTCTCAGTGTGTCAGAATGACAGTCGTATGGAACTTGCCAGAATGACATAAACCGCGAATTTTCCCTGAAAATGACCCGTTTCTTGTCGTATTTTACGAAGAGATTTTCTGGTCGTATATTAGAGTTTTGAGCTTGCCATACCATGCAGTTAGGTGATTTTCTCAAGCAAATTGCCTGTTTCTGGTCGTATGGTTGTATAGAGATTTTCTATAAGTCATTACGTTACCAAATATTGTGTGTGTTTGACCTTGTTAGAATGACAGTTGTATGTTTCGAACTTGTCAGAGTGACATAAATACCAGTACCAAATCGGGATTTTCATTCTGTGGCGCTGAAAACAGGCAATTTTTCGAAAATTTCGCCTGCGGCGCGACGTTCAACATTATCCTATCTGGTTTTGTGCAAAAATCTCCTTATCTTAAAAAGAAACAGGTTAATTTTTTTTAAAATGTCTTGCGGAGTAAGGTTTGCACATAAGCAGGCTTTTTAAGCACTCTGTGACGAGCCTGATGATTGCACTATTTTTTTTTGTAGTCTAAATTCAAAGTGGAAGCACTACTACCAACTTCCGGGAAAATATCCTACTCCGTTTGCGAGTTATCGGGGCACGGACAGATATTTGATAACGTAGACAGCCTTTAAAATGTTTCGCAAAACTTCACCTGCACCACCTTTCATAGTAGCCTACTCGCTATCTGGTTGAGTGGGTATTAGGTATTAGGCCTAAGATTTCAGCCACCTGCTAGAAATGCGAGAAAAGGGTTAGATTACAAAAAAATCGCCTGCGGCGCTGAGTTAAAATTTGTCTTGGGTAGTCTACATACGGTAAAACCTGCTGTTTGGGGATTCTTAGCGACGTGAAAAGCAAGAGTTGTGTGGGAAGTTGTTGAATATTGCCGAATTAAGGCCGGTTTAACAAATTTTGCCAGCAGCTCTTTCGTATAGTTTAGTCCTACCCTCTTTCTGTTTAGTTGAAGTGTGCATCATTTATTCGCGGTTTTAAGCTTGAGATTTGGGGTCTAAGCTACATTAAAAGGTAAAAGCTGTAAAGGAGTATTTGAATTTTGCTCGGATTGAGAGAATTTCGACTGCTGCGCTCACTTTTGTTTGTCTTGAGTAGGTATGTCAGAAGTTGGTGCCGAGGCTTGTCTTCTCTCCAACGAACTTTGACATGAACGACATCGTGTAATTCATTTGTTTCTTATTTGATTACTACAATGTCATTTTCCATAACGTTTTAGAACTTATAACGATATTATCTCTTGAGCCTGCCGGTGCTGTGTTTTTGGCCAGTCGTATATTTTGAAGTCCTCACCCCATGCCCAACCCCTTCGAACCGCCCCTGCTGGCCGGTAATTTTTACCGACTGTTTTTGCACAAAAAACAACTGTTTTCAAGAAAAGAACTACAGTTTTGAAAAAAAGTCAGCTGATTTTTGAAAAACTGACTATTTTGACAGAGAATCAACTAATTTTCAGAACAAGAGCTACGAGCTCATATGGCACTTGTACGGGTAGGCTGTACAAGAAAGTAGATGAGAACGTCACAAAATACACCCGCCACCCAAAAATGCGGTTCGGAAATAGAAATAGAATATTTAGTTTCACTCATTTCTGAGCAGTTCCGGCATCGTCTGATTATCTGTAGCAAATGCACATGACTGTTCAAACTTTCAGCCCAATAAATCCGTTTCTTTGATCCCTAGACGTGCTACACGATTTCCGGTACTCCCTCTATCTCCACCTACCGTGGCCGAATCTAGTTCGGAATAAAAAAAAATCGACCACCTAAAGCATCTTCTTTTATACCATCTACCAAGTTCTATTCGAATCTGAGAATTTTTGGAAAGTTCCGGTACCCCCCCCCCCCCCCTTCTCCCACCAACGTTGCCGGATCCGGTTCGGGCCCAAAATATGTCATCTAGGGTATGTGCTCTCTGTATCTTCCATGTTTCATTTAAACTGATGAACTCGTTTGACCCCTATGCGAGCCTCAAAGTTTCCGGCAATCTCTATCCAACTCCCCCTACTGTGGTCGAACAGGACTTGAAAACATAGACACCGTATCACTTAATTTCCTGTTCCTGTCCATCAAGTTTTACTGAAATTTCCAGGTTTCCAAGTTTCCAGTACCCCCCCCCCCCCTACCTTGGCCGAATCCGGCCCGGACGCCAAATAACAAATCTAGGCCGCATAAATTCGGCACTGTCGAATTTGCATCTCATTCGGTCCATCCGTTTGGTTTTTGTGCATGTCAAAATTCCCCCACCCCAATTCCCCTAATCGTGGTCGCATATAGTTCGAACGCATGTTTTACATGTCGAGGCCATCGATTCGTATCACCCATTGAGTTTCACTCGAATCAGACCACTCGTTCGCAGTTTATAGAAGTCAATTTCCATATTTCTCTTCTCTTGCTCCCCCAAAAACGCTCGGATCTAGGAACGGAAGTTTCCGGGGTTAGTTGTGTCAGGTTCTTAAGTCAAGATAATTCGGGTCGCTAATATGCCTGCACAGTTTCGTTGTCGTTTTACATCTCGAACTATTCTAACTCACGACTACCGGAATTCCAGGAAACCCCCTCCAACACAGAGCTCCGAAACCATCTGGCTCCGTCAATTTCATCTAGGCCTAATGCTTGTTCCATCCATCAAGTTCCGTCCCAATCCCTCTGCTTTTAGAGTTTCTTGAGTTTTCCGCTTCCCCCCCCCCCATCCACACAGGTATCGGACCCGACCCGGACTTGACACTGGACGTCCGAGGCGATAGCTCACCAGACAAGTTTCATTCAAATCCGATCACCCGATCAAAAGTTATGCACGCCACTAGATTCCGGACTCCCCATGTAGCCACTCCCCCCACGATGATCGGGTCGGGGAAACGGCTGTTCTCAAGTCAATCTGTTCGGATCCCTGACATACCTGCCAAGTTTCATCGCCCTAGCACATCAGGAAGTATGCCGAACTCGCGGGATCGCTAGAAATCCGGACCCCCACCCCAACTCCCCACAGTGCCCTGATCCGGTCCGGTTATGTCAATGATGTGTCTAGGACTTGTGCTTGTTGTTCCCACGAAGTTCATCCCGATCCTTCCACTCTAAGCGTTTCTCAAAATTTCCGGTTCCCTCCTCCAACTCCCCCCAGTGTCATCGGATCCAGCCTGGATTTAAAGTGGGATGTCTGAGACGCGAGGTCATCCTAAATATCAACTTTCATCAAGATCCGATCACCCGTTCGCAAGCTAAAAATACCTCAAATTTTGGCTTCACCATCCCTCCACTCCCCCCCCCCCCCAGATGGTCGGATCGAGGAATTGACGATTTCCTATTTGATCTGGTCGGGTCCCTGACATGCCTGTCAATTTCCATCGTCCCAGCACATCAGGAAGCATCGAACTCGCAGGATCACTAGAAATTCGGACTCCCCCCCCCCAACTCCACCAAAGTGAGCGGATCCGTTCCGGTTATATCAGTCACGTATCTAGGACTTTTGCTTGTACTTTCCACCAAGTTTCATCCGGATCCCTCCACTCTAAGTGTTTTCCAAGATTTCCGGTTTCCCCCTCCAACTCCCCCCAATGTCTTCGGATCCGGTCTGGATTTATAATGGAGGATATGAGACACGAGGTCCTTCCATATATCAAGTTTCATTAAGATCCGATCACCCGTTCGTAAGCTAAAAATATCTCATTTTTCCTAATTTTTCCGGATTCCCCCTCCGTCCACTCCTCTCCAGATGGTCGGATCAGGGAAGTGACTATTTCTAATTTAATCTGGCCCAGTTCCTGATATGCCTGCCAAGTTTCATCGTCCTAGCTTATCTGGAAGTGCCCGAACTAGCAAAACTGGGACCGACTGACGGACAGAAATTGCAATCGCTATATGGTACTTGGCCGAAGGGCAAGTGCCATAAAAACCGACTGTTTTCAGGAAAAAAAAAACCCGACTGTTTTCAGAAAATATTCAACTGTTTTGACGAAAAATCGTGGCGCTTCGCACCAACTCCGTTATGTTTTACCGACTGGCCGACATCATTGGGGGGCATCCCCCCCCCCCCCCCCCAGTCGTGTTGCAATTACCAGTGAGGCAAAGTAGGTAATTAAGGGCATCCGAAAACACCTGAATAGGTATTTTGGATCTTTGTTCTATCATTTAGCCCAAAACTGTACTGTTCACATTTAAGTAACTGTTTGAAGCCAGTCTAAAAATGTTATTTTTCTTTTCAGAAATTTAAAAGGAAATTTGTGGTCCTAGCTGTTAAGAACTATGGCAGAAAATCAAATTGACAGTTCATTGGGAGAACTGGGAGAAGCTCCACAGACATCATTGATCAAGGAAGCTGTTTTTGGGGAAATAGACCCAGCAGATCCACCTAAAGCAGTAGAAGGGAAACTGAGAGGTGGAGCAAAGCGGGAACTGCACTGTCGATATTGGAGACCAACTGGTAAACCTAAGTAAGTCTATTTCAGAATTTACGTTTCTCAGCATCACATCAGCAACATCTGAAAGATCACATCTTAAAGAACTCAACAAGGAGAATTGTTCATTTTAAAATTTCAGCCAGCACAATGTCATTTTCCTGGTAGTTTTAAGGCCCCCCTCTTGGTTCTCCTATATGCACATTTACAATCAAGTATTTTCGAATGGAACAAGTTCACACTCGTTGTTTGGACTGAGTAAGTTCTGAGAATATGTTCTGCAGGGCAGGGAGAGAAAACCACCAAGGTTTATCGGCCAGAGGCTACTCAAATCGGCTTCCGGCTAGACCGCCTCCCCTCGGACATACCCCCCCCCTCCCCGGTACCAAAAAAACCCGGCGAAGAATCCCCGATACCACCCTCACCCCCCTACGCACACAGTGTTAATAAAATACATTATATTTTTATGAAAAGTATATATAGAGGCGAGCGGCCGACGAGCTGCCGTCAAGGTTTACTTTTAACTCTCACGTCTAGGGGAAATCCGTAGTATAAAATGCTCGCGTGAAGAACTGCAGTTTTTAACAAGATTATATGTTTGCACTCGTAGGGGGGGGGGGGGCTGGACGAGGGGTTTTGATACCCGGCTGGGTTTTCGCAAGGGGGGGGGGCAGGGGATTTTCGCTACGGTCGTGTAGATCTACTTAAATCAGCGTTGCTTCCACACGCCCAGCTTTATAAAGCTGTCAGAAATTAACAGCATGTTGTCCATGGACCGTCTCTGAATATCTTTCCCGTTTGGAACACCTGTGGGGAAGTCAAATCGTCATAGAGAGAAAAGTGTGCCTATTATAGCACCAAATTTATTGCTCAGAGGTAACTGAATGAGCACAGTTTAACCCCTCCCCCCCCCTTACCTGCATAGAGCTGTCAGGATTTGGCAGCGCATAATCGAGGAAATATCTGTATATAGAACCTTTTCACGTTTGAAGAACCCGTCTGTGAACTTCAGCAGCTCAACTGTCCTGCTTTACCTAGGCTTAAGATTTGCTGAAACTGGCAGTTGGTCAGAGTGTTGTAATTGGAAATCGAAACCGTAGCTGGGAAGTCGTACGAGTAACTGAGGGTGGTATTCTTAGGCTTTACGTTAACATATAAATGGCTTTATTCACAAACTTACTCTGTATAATGTAAATCCCATCCGAGTAAATATGAACACAGTACAACGAGTGACTTAAGATGAAAGACGAATAAATAATGAGTGACTAGCTTATATACTCCTAACTGCACACGTGAAGGTCCAACTGACGTCGATTGGCCGGAAGCAGTCTGACGTCGACTAAGATTTAGGCAACTGACGTCGATTAGCCGAAAGCGGTCTGACGTCGACTAAAGTTTAGCAGGATGTGATCTAGTTCTGAATCTTCACTTGTGCGATTAATTTCTTGGAAGTACCGAAGGTTCGTGTTCACTTTACTATGTACATAGAGCTAGCTAAGCGCTTAACATACGGCACATTCTCGCTGTTCCCCGAGGACACCTCGGGTATTCGAAGGGAACGGCGAGAATAGAGGGAGTCACTCCACGCGGACTCCGCATACTGAAACAGCGAGAACTTTTGTTTAAGAATTTTGTTCGAAAAAAGAAATGCAGTTGACGAAATTATTCTGGATCCACTTTGTTTTTGGTTTTGTTTATTCTGATTGTTTTTAATTGATTTTACAATGCACCAACACCAGCAAAAATAGATTCCCCTCCGAATCTGAAAGGGAGCCCTTTTTGATGTTGGTGATGATAACCGGAGGACTCGCGAGAATACGGGGAGTGAGTCCCCGGGACAAATAAAAACGCGGGGACTCCTCAAGTGGAGTCCCCGGGGAACGGCAAGAATACGCCTATAGAGACCCACACAACAAGAGTGATTTCTGTAGCGTATTGCATCTCTAGGGCATTGGTGATGCTGATTCATGGACTTGGAGAGCACCTTCAATGGTATGATGAGCTTGGCCGTCGATTTGCTGCAAAAGGCCTCTTGGCTTTTGGGCACGATCATAGTAAGTGCAATATTTCACCGGTGTATTATTTAAGCAAGCGAGAAACAAGAGTGACGCTTCCCAGAGGCCCCAAAAAGCTGGAAACTCGGGAAAGCAAACTTAATACGTATGAATGTCATATCCATACAATCTCTCGCCACGAAGGAACGTAGCTTTGACTTGTGTTGCTGCTTGATAACTTTTCAAATGATCCAGAGCCATCTAAGAGCTTGGTCACACTTGGCTCACTTCCTGGCTTTTTTGGGTTGCAAAAGTAGAAAAAAGAAAAAGAACACGATACCACTAATTCTGAATGTTGTCCTTTTAAATTCAGGAGATCAGTTAGAGCAAAACAGCATGTATAATTATGGTACAGGAACCCTAATTGACCCCTAATTGCAATCTGATCATTATCCCCAAGGTACCACAAAGCCCATCAATTCTCACGTCGTCTAGGAAACTTCAGTTGCTTCAGTGCGACCAAGCTCTAAGTAAAGAGAAAACCTATTTGCTGACAGTTCAGCCTTTTTCTGAAGAGCATGCCGGATCGGTAGCCTTTAGTGCTCATTTGGTGCTTCAGGCTCAAACGGGAGTCGGATGATACGTGTAAATAAAAAAAAGTAGACAAACATTGGCTCTGGAAATGGACGCCAAGCCACATACCATTACGAGTTACGAGGTGTTTTTCCGCGCTCCCACAAAGAGTTTGTGGCTCGGTTGTGGTTCGAAAGTGTTGCAGCGGTCATTTGTGTGGCCCAGGTGTGTGTTTCCGCGACGAACAAGGTTTTTCTGGCTCGATTTTGACAAGCAACTGCCAGGTGATTCTCGATTGTGTGGCCTAAATTTGGCAGGAAATTCAGAATCAGCTACCTAAGCATGTAGACTGAGACATAAGACCAAGGATTGTCTTTGCACGGAATCGCAGGGATGTGAGCCTGAAGTTTTGTGTATTGAAATTTTATCCGAATTTAATTTTATTTGGGACTTATAAATTACCGCCCCAAAACAGGCAAAACGGCATTTCTCGAGTTTCAACTTGTGATGCGGCTGTGTCGCTCAGAATCGTGTTTCCGTGAGTAATAGGCAGAAATGTGCGGCACACAAATTCAATCACGGAAAAATGCCTATGGAAGTGAGCAGATTTGTTCCATCCTGCAAACTTTAGCACTTCATTTATATGTCTGCGTTTTTCTGACCGGTAATCTTCCTTTCTAGTTGGTCATGGTCTTAGTGACGGAGATCGTGTGCACGTTGAATCCATAGATGAGTACATTACTGACGTTTTCATCCATTATGACGAAATGAAGATCCTCTATCCCGATTTACAAAGATTTGCCGTCGGACACTCCATGGTAAGGAGAATCTTGTTTAAAGTTTAACTGAAAAGCCAACTTATTTCTGTGTCATTAAATTGAATACTCTGAATTATTTGGATTCTGCAAAGCGATTTTTTTTATTTTCCACTATCTGCTCTAATTATGACGTTCGGAATACCTGCGGCCGTCAACACAGCGTAAATTCTACTATGACGCGGGAAATTTCAGTCTGAACACAAACGTAGCTTTTCAGTGGGTAGCGGTGAGATTGGGGAAGATTGCATACTGCGTGAACAAAAAAAAGTCATAAATCTTTCTCGTAAGGCATGCAACAAAAATACAAGCGCGTAGAGGTACCACAAATCCCACGGAAATTCCACTATTTAAAAATCGATTATTCGTGAATAGCGGAAAAACGAAGTAACGCATTTTCAGTGGGTCTTCAAGCCAATTTAAGTGGGTAAGTGATGGGTAACTAGATTGTCCTATCCCAGCTCTTTTCGGTTAAAATTTAAGTAAGAAAGTTTCCTGAAACCGAACAAGGACCTCCTACATCGGTCAGTGGGGGAGGAGCAAGAAAGCCAAACATCCAATTCAGTTCAGTTAATTTGGAGCCCATCTCAACAAAAGGAGGGCGAGGCGCCTTAAGGATGGAGTAACAAACAAAAAAAATGAATAGAAAAAAAGTACTAAAGAAAGAAATATCAACAAAAGAAGGTTAAGTAAATGTAACCACCCATGGAGCTCCATGATGTTCCGGTTTACTGAATTTGAACTATTTTGGTTGTTGTTGATGTTATTTTGTTTCTCTTTCTTTTCATCTTTTAGCATACTCCGTCTTTACCTAGACTGTTACAAACAAAATTTAATTTAATTTAGTTTTAAAATAGCGCTGACCATGGGCGAAACAACACTGACACAGAAGAATGGAAATCTTGTAGCCGTCTATCAGTAATAGAAGTAGAGGCATATTCTCGCCGTTCCCGGAGGACTCCACTTTAGGAGTCCTCGTGTTTTTGTTTGTCCCGGGGACTCATTCCCAGTATTCTCGCGAGTCCCCACGGACAGGGAATGCTCCTATTATCTTCACCATCATCAAAAAGGACTCCCTGTCAAATTCGGAGGGGAATCAATTTTTGCTGGTGTTGGTGCAATGTAAAATTAATTGAAAGCAGTCAGAATAAACAAAACCAAAAATAAAGTGGATCCAGACTACAAAATCCATTTTCGACGCATTCCCCATGTTCTCGCTGTTTCTGTACGCGGAGTCCGTGTGGAGTACGTTCCCTTCGATTCCCCGAGGAGTTCTCGGGGAACGGCGAGAATACGCCTTAGGAAAGATTAGGCGGAATTTACTCATCAAGTAGCTATTTTTAGTCCAAGGTGGTAACTATTAAGAAATTTGGCACGGCGAAAATATACTCTACAGCCGGAGAGCTTCTGAGATTCCGTGTGGAAGCTAGTTTAAGGATTGCACAGATGCTGTTCTTCACAATTTTCTGTCCTTGGCTGACACTGTGTACAAGGCCAACGCTAGTCGTCGACAAGCTCAATCAGCCGCCTCAAAACTTGCCCATTTATAATGAAAGAGGCCTAGATCAATGTGTAACGATATATTGGACAGGAGTTGGGGCTTGGTTTTTAATCTTAAAGCACAATGGTCACTTGTAATGCTTTACTTTGCATTAAATACTTCACAAATAAACATTTCCGACTTCCTTTAAAAGGCGCTACGAAAATCGGCCGTTTTCTTGTTATTCCTTGTCTTTACCTCTCTGGCATTTCGGCGATCCAAATCTTAGGAGCTGGGATATCGTGGCAGGAAATTCAATAACTCCCAGCAATGCTTGATAGAAGAGGATATATTTGAGATGTCACCAAGGTCAAGCCGCAGATGCAGTTTACCTGATTGTTCTAGTGTTTCATCAGAAGTTCCATGGCATAAAGTGCCTATTAAAAGTTTTTCTTTGTGGAATAGTGTTGTGAAGCTTGATTAGCTTGCTTTATAAAATGTACCAGAATATTCAGTAAGCTTATAAAAAATAACATAGCTACAAAAATCCTTCGAAAAGATATAACCTATTCAAATCTGAATTATACAAGCTGATTTATGCATAAAATAAAGATCTACTAAGTATTATAAGAAACATCACTTTTATCTTTGTCCAAGCTAGTAAATTGAGAATGTACTGGCCCAAAAAATTACGCTTTGAAATATCACAGAGAGGAAACTGTTGAAAAAGCTGTTGATCTAGGGGGTAATCATTGTTCCTAGGTTGTTACAGAGTAGGAGTGGGGTAGTTTGATGTGCCCATTGAACTTTAACAAATGCGCCGGTTAATCCATCCGTATTGTAGTGGGTTTGTATAGTCATTTCGTCTAGTTTACTCGTTTTTTTTTTCTTTTTCTTTCGCTAAAATTTTTCATATACTCCGAATGGGCACGTTCAATGCCATTTTTATATGGGTTAATAAAATTATTGATTGATTGATTGAATAAAGGCCTAATGGCATCGTGTCAATGGTCCGTCAAAGAGCTAATCGCCTCATCTTAGGATTTGTGAATAACCTAGAACAGGTCTGGGCCAACTGCCGAAAAATAACTCCGCCTTCGATCATGTAGGAAGGAAAGACGGTTGACGAAGATGAAACGTCAGCTGATCATCAGATATATTCAGAAATAGTAAAAGACTAGCCATGAAAAATCTGGTTTTCTTGCAAATCAACCAGATAAGCCCTTGAAAGCAAGTTCTTTTAATAGTGTGGTATTCTACCATTGGTTATCGTTTTTCAGTTCCTCAGAACCATTTGTTACCTCTGTGGCGAATAGTATATGGTCGAATAGTCGGAAATAATTCGTCATTTTGGGATCAGTATTATTAAGAATAATCATTCGTGGTTTACCAACATCCTCCTGCCGCTTCTCGAGGCTCGTGCTATCTACACTTTCGCTCGCGGATGTTAGTGACTGTGGTTAGATGAACTTTAAAGGTTAGCTCCTACGCAAAAAGCAGAATAGGAATTTGATGAAAAAGAACCGACCTCCCGAAACGAAAGACTACGATCCCAAATACGCCTTCGAAGGTTGAATATTGCCACCGCTCGAACGCTACCCTATAATGCTCCCAAGTCGGACATAAACCGCCGGTCAGAGTATAAAGAGTATAAGATTAATAACAACAAACGGTTAAAGCAGAATGGACACTTCTAATGCTTTACTTTGTATTAAATGCATCACAAATAAACATTTCCGACTTCCTTTAGCTACGACTTCCTTTAGCTACGAAAATCGGTCGTTTTCTTGTTATCCCTTGTCTTTACCTCTCTGGCATTTCGGCGATTCAAATCTTAGGATCTGGGATATCGTGGCAGGAAATTCAAAAACTCCCAGCATTGCTTGATAGAGAAGGATATATTTTAGATGCCACCAAAGTCAAGCCGCAGGTGCAGTTTACCTGATTGTTCTAGTACTTCTAGTGTTTCGTCAGAAGTTCCATGGCTTAAAGTGGCTATTAAAAGTTTTTCTTTGTGGAATAGTGTTGTGAAGCATTATTAAGTTGCTTTATAAAATGTACCAGAATATCCAATAAGCTTATAAAAAATAACATAGCTCCAAATAACCTATTCAAATCTGAATTATACAAGCTGATTTATGTATAAAATATAGATCTACTAAGTATTATAAGAAATTTCACTTTATATTTGTCCAAGCTAGTAAATTGAGCATGTACTGGCCCAAAAAACTACGCTTTGAAATATAACAGAGAGGAAACTGTTGAAGAAGCTGCTAATCTAGGGGGTAAGCATTGTTCCTAGGTTGTTACAGAGTGGGATTGGGGTAGTTTTATGTGCCCATTGAACTTTAAGAACATCATTGGTTCACCGCATCTTTAGCTACGCGCTATTCCATCCGGAAAAATGTAAGGAATAAACTCAGGTAGAGCCATCAGCACACGCTCTGCAAATTTCCTGACGATGACCATGGGGTTTATTGCCCATTCTGTCTGGCAGAGAGAGAACGGTGGTATGGTAGTGTTGCAGAGTACCCCACCCCGTACAACACCATAATAGTGACTCCATACGAATTGCTGGCACAGCGTAGATTTGGAGAGTGCCTTATGCTGAAGAGGTCTCCGAAGCCCTTAAAGTTCAATGGGCACATCAAACTACCCGAATCCCACTCTGTAACAACCTAGGAACAATGCTTACCCCCTAGATCAGCAGCTTTTTCAACACTTTCCCCTCTGTGATATTTCAAAGCGTAATTTTTATGGCACTTGCCCTTCGGCCAAGTGCCATATAGCGATCGCAATTTCTGTCCGTCCGTCGGTCTGTCGGTCTGTCCAGGTTTTGCTAGTTCGGGCACTTCCACATAAGCTAGGATGATAAAACTTGGCAGGCATATCAGGGACCCCAAATGATTAAGTTGGAAATAGTCACTTCCCCGATCCGAGCACCGTGGGGGGAGTGGAGGGAGGGGGAATCCGGAATCTTGAGGTATTTTTAACTTTTGAACGGGTGATCGGATCTCGATGAAACTTGATATTTGGAACGACCTCATGCCTCAGACGACCTACTTAAAATCCGGACCGGATCCGGTGACTTTTGGGGGGAGCTGGAGGGGGCAACCGGAAATCTTGGGAAACGCTATGAGTGGAGGGATCGAGATGAAACTTGGTGGGAAGACACCTAGCAAACACTAGATACATCATTGACATAACCGAGCCGATTCGGGTACTGTGGGGGGAGTAGAGGGAGGGGGAATCCGGAATCTTGAGGTATTTATAACTTTTGAACGGGTGATCGGATCTCGATGGAACTTGATATTTGGAAAGACCTCATGCCTCAGACGACCTACTTAAAATCCGGACCGGATCCGGTGACTTTTGGGGGGAGCTGGAGGGGGCAACCGGAAATCTTGGGAAACGCTATGAGTGGAGGGATCGAGATGAAACTTGGTGGGAAGACACCTAGCAAACACTAGATACATCATTGACATAACCGAGCCGATTCCGGTACTGTGGGGGGAGTGGAGGGAGGGGGAATCCGGAATCTTGAGGTATTTATAACTTTTGAACGGGTGATCGGATCTCGATGGAACTTGATATTTGGAAAGACCTCATCCCTCAGACGACCCACTTAAAATCTGGACCGGATCCGGTGACTTTTGGGGGGAGCTGCAGGGGGCAACCGGAAATCTTGGGAAACGCTATGAGTGGAGGGATCGAGATGAAACTTGGTGGGAAGACACCTAGCAAACACTAGATACATCGTTGACATAACCGAGCCGATTCGGGCACTGTGGGGGGAGTAGAGGGAGGGGGAATCCGGAATCTTGTGGTATTTATAACTTTTGAACGGGGGATCGGATCTTGATGGAACTTGATATTTGGAAAGACCTCATCCCTCAGACGACCCACTTAAAATCTGGACCGGATCCGGTGACTTTTGGGGGGGAGCTGGAGGGGGCAACCGGAAATCTTGGGAAACGCTATGAGTGGAGGGGTCGAGATGAAACTTGGTGGGAAGACACCTAGTAAACACTAGATACATCATTGACATGGCCGAGCCGATTCGGGCACTGTCGGGGGAGTGGAGGGAGGGGGAATCCGGAATCTTGAGGTATTTATAACTTTTGAACGGGTGACCGGATCTCGATGAAACTTGATATTTGGAAAGACCTCATGCCTCAGACGACCCACTTAAAATCGGGACCGGATCCGGTGACTTTTGGGGGGAGCTGGAGGGGAGAACCGGAAATATTGGAAAACGCTATGAGTGGAGGGATCGAGATGAAACTTGGTGGGAAGACACCTAGCAAACACTAGATATATCATTGACATAACCGAGCCGTGCCTACTCGTAACAAGTGCCATATGAGCTCGTAGCTCTTGTTTAGGATAGTACATGCTCAGTTTACTAGCTTGGACAAAGATAAAAGTAATGTTTCTTATAATACTTAGTAGGTCTTTATTTTATGCATAAATCAGCTTGTATAATTCAGATTTGAATAGATTATTTGTTTTTTAATGACTTTTGTATCTATATTATTTTTTATAAGCTTATTGCATATTCTGGTACATTTTATAAAGCAAGCTAATGAAGCTTCAAAACACTATTCCACAAAGAAAAACTTTGAATAGGCACTTTAAGCCATGGAACTTCTAATGAAACACTAGAACAATCAGGTAAACTGCATCTGCGGCTTGACTTTGGTGATGTCTCAAATATATCCTTTTCTATCAAGCATTGCTGGAAGTTTTTGAAGTTCCTGGCACCATATCCCAGCTCCTAAGATTTGGACCGCCGAAATGCCAGAGAGGTAAAGACAAGGGATAACAAGAAAACGGCCGATTTTCGTAGCGACTTCTAAAGGAAGTAGGAAGTGTTTATTTGTGAACCATTTAATACAAAGTAAAGCATTAGAAATGTCCATTGTGCTTTAAAGGACACCTCACACTATTTACTGTGTATGTTCCAGTATTAAAAGCTGTATTATACTGTAAAGCTAGGCTCTGCTTTTAAAAAATAATCCACGGTCTTGCCTGTTTTAAGCATTTTCCGGGCCCAGCGACTTTTAGCAAGGTATCAAAATTCAGAAAACCGGTTTTACGCATCAATAGCATGATACGCGAACACTCGTCCAGAGCATAATGCGCATGGAAACTAGTGAATCGTGGCTAATGCAAAGATTAGTGACGTGTCGTTAGCTGGTTCAGAATGTAACATAGGAAATTTGGATCTCCAGGTTTAAGAACTAATGAGCGATGTTACGAAAGTGGTTGCATTGGCATTATAGGTACAACAGGTCCTTTAAGTAAACATATAACTGATTGACCCCTGCGGGGTTGGTTCGGTGGTTTATTCTGTGGAGGATATTGTGCTTGGCAGCGATGTCTCAAGGGGATTTTGGTGTATTTTTTTTTCCTTTTTGGATAAGCATGGCTTGATGGTATTTTCAATCAATCAAGTGTAATTCCAGAGCCTAAAGCTAGATGTGATGGATAAAATATTTACGAAATACACAAAAACGACAAAAACCTATCTAATACACTTTAGAAGATATGACCTGAAATAAATATTGGAATGGAACTGTGTAAAAATTGGGTTGACGAAATTGGCGAACTTTGACGAATTTCGACTGTTGCCAGACCAGCTAGAACTAGGAACAGTACTTGTGATAAGATAATGTCATCGCTTACGTGGACAGCCTAACTCTAAGACAGATTTACAGATTGTACAACTCAGCTGTGAAACAAATCCAGCAGGACCCGAAGGATCCCAAAGAAGGCATTTTTTTCCGTTTTTTTATCCGTCGGCCAGCTTTTTGAATACTCGAAGTCCAAAACCCGCGAATGATCCTCAGGAAGAACGAGAAAACGTCTCCATAACGACTCACACTCAATAACTCACATACTATGTCAACCAATCAACATCGTTTGGTGGGGACAGCTGTGGTGGCGCTTCCAGCTCTTCCGCTAGGCACACGGAGATTTTGCATCGGCAAGGAGAGCTAGTCATCAAAAGTATTATGAAATCCCACGGCGTTGTTCGCTCAGTATAGTTGTCTGTTATTGAAAAGAGAGTAGAAATGTTTGCTTAGTGGTACGCTTGACCGCTAGGCTCACTGCTAATTTCGCTTATCGCCTGTTACTTCTTCTATGACGGAGGTTGTTACTTCTTTTAATTGCAGGGAGGGATGATCTTGCTTGGAGCGTCTTTGAAGAGTCCAAGGGAACTCAGTGGAGTTGTATTGATGGGTCCTTTGATTATGATGAACCCGAAACATCGCTTGGTCAGCAATCCTATTATCATGACAGGAATTAAGATGCTAAGTTTCGCGATGCCACACTTCAGCGTAAGTCTGATTCTTTATCTAGCCAATAATACACCTGGTAGACTCGGTCTACCACAAACTCCTGATTTTGGGAAAGCCTATGCCAAACGCTGGGTATATCTAGCGTTTGGTATAACCTATGCCTAACCCTGGATACATTATGAGCGTGTTCCACCCTTCTAACAATAGTTACTATTAGTTACTATTTCCGTTCCATCCTCATGAAAAGTTACTACGCTGACCGTTCCAACCTTCTCGAAATAGTAACTAATAGTTACTATTTGCTTACCATGCTCGGGAGTGTGGTAAGCGTAGTAACTACGCATCTCTGGAACGTGATTGGTCGGATTCGCCCGTGGCATGATATTCTGCTGGAAAATAGAAAAATCGTTCCAGCCTTGACGGCAGAAAGCCAGAATTCGTGACATCATGCGTAGTTATTACGGTAAGTAGGGTGGAACACGCTCTATGTCAAATGCTGGATAGCGAGACCCTATAAAATATTGATGATTTTAGCGAAGCTCAGAAATCAACCACCAGAATTTATCTGTAGTGAGGTAGGTCAGGGCTAGGGTACCGACAGCTACCCAGTTTTGGCATAGGGTATCCAGCGTTAGGCATAGGCTATGACAAACGCTAGATATTCCCAGCGTTTTGGCATAGCGTATCGAAAAATCAGGGGTTTATAGTTAACTGGTTAGACTGCACCAAACGACTGTCAGCTGAGGTTTTATTTCAGTGGTGTTTCGGCTCTTCGTCGCAAGGGTCTTTTCAGGCTTATGAACGATGCTGTCGATAGCAGGTTCATATCTCAGCTTACTTGTCCGTATAGCGCCATCAAACAGGATTCCAAGTCAGCTTGGGTTAAGGAACCCATCGACGTGGAAAACCCACGAAACTCGACCCCTCTTACTTACCAGAGGGACCTTACAAACTTACATTATAGAAGAAAGCAACATTACAAGACACAGGGGCATCACTAGCCTTTTATCGTTCGGGGGGCGGGGGGGGACGTCCAGTTTGTGCCGACGGACTAAAAAAATTGCCGACAGAACACGCTGATAAATTTCCCACCATCACAAAATAGAACCGGTGTAAAAGTAACTGTCATGAATCAGTTGAAATTATTCATTTAAGCTAATGAAAATTCGTATATTTAAATTAACATAATCGGCTTTTCATTTGAATTTTCGCTAGAAAGCTAAGCTTCCAACGACTGTACGCAGAATAAGTTAAAGTAAGCGCCGCACGCGAAAGTTTTAATCTGCCTTTTTTCGGAAAAAAATTAGCTATATCTACTATACAAGTTCTAAAACGTCTATTAAATTACACACTGTTCTTCCAAATAGAGAATTCTACGAAATGCGCCGTAGGCGAAATTTTGTGTAAAACTGCCTCTAATGCATCAGTTGAGATTATTCCTTTAAAATTTGTATATTTAAATTAACACGTTTGACTCTTCTACTAAAAAGCGAAGCTTCCAGCTTTTATTGTTTTTCAACCCCCAGGAATTTCAATCCTTAAACACCAAACGAAATGAAACACCGTTCTTCCAAACGTAGAATACTAGGAAATGCGCCGCCGGCGAAATTTTTTGGAAACGCTGATTAGCAGAGTGCCTTTTTGCGATCACGAATAAAAGTAAGCTACCTGTGTAGTCACAGATCTTTCCGCCAAAAAAGTAGTGGCCATCCACAGTAAATTAGGCACAAAGCATAATTGTTCTGAATTTACTGCAAATGAAGTAGTTGCAAGAGAGCCCGATGAAGCGACACGGTCTTCGTCCGACAAAACTTTGCAGTCATTTGATTTCTTGTGTGTAAAAAATCTCCGTTTGCCAACGGGACAGACACTTTCGGGATTGGCCTGAGAAAAGTCTACGGAATTCGATTTATTACGTGTAACAAATTCCGATCTGCTGACGAGACTTAAACTACAAAAATAACCCGATCTCCAGACAAGAATACTGACGCCCGACAAAAGCTTTCAGAATTCGATTTCTTCTGTGGTATGCCCTACAAAATAGTAAAGAATTTCTTTCGTGTAAATAGAAGCTGATGTGCTGACGAAACTTAAACTTTCGGGATGCGCACGATAAACGTTTACAGAACTTGATTTCTTACGTGTAAAAAGAACCCGATGTGCCGACGAGAATAGCGAGTCCCGACAAAAGCATACAGAATTCGATTTCTTCTGAGTTTTGCCCGACTAATGCTTGCAGAATTTGATTTCTTGCGTGTAAAAAACCTATGTTCCAACGAGTCGACCGACGCCCGGCAAAATCATGCAAAATTCAAGTTCTTGTGTTTGCTGGCGTTCCGTGCCATCAAACTAGTGACAGCCCGACAAAAGTGCTTTCTCAAGACCTTTTGGGAGGGGGGCAATCCCCCCCCCCCCTAGTGACACCCCTGACGAGAGATTGTAAGTAAAAATGATTAAAGACAATTTTGTTAGTAGTAAAAATAGTAATTTAAATAGTTGAAATGGAACTGGTAGGAATTGGAATTGGTAGGTAAAATAGTAATTTAAATAGTGGAAAGGGAATTAAGATTGACTCTTTAAAATTAGGTGTTTTTTTTTAGAAGAGTAGGTGACCTTAACGAGTTTACGATAAAATTAACGATAAAGATACATGCAAGTCTGCAACCTAAGTAAGATAATCTCCTGGTAACGGCCGCTAGAGAGCAGACTGGTGCCTATTCGTGGATGCCCTGGGTGCCTCGTGGGCATAGGAAGATTTGAGGTCTGAGATAAGGTTGAGCTAAAGGAATATTTAGAGCAATACTCCTACTTCACATATGATAGTTAATTCGAAAGTTTTTGGCGGTTCATATTTATATTCGTCAGGTATGTGTCTGCTCATAACTTGTATCCATGACGATACCAAACAAATTTGGCGTGAGCCATGATAAGTTTTTGGTGAATAAGAAGATTTATCGATATATCTGTCTGTAAGTAAAGCAGCTCCTGGCTTCAGACAGAATTAAGAAGAAAAAAGTATGGGTGAAAAGCACGACTTCTCCAATAAGGTCTCAATCAAGGCCTCAATCAGAGCAGTCGAAGTCGAAGAATAGTAGGTTCCAACAAAAGTCACTTTTATTCAGATTTGCTTCTTGGCTTGTCTTATTTTTTGTTTTGTCCGAAAATAGAATTTCTACTTCGAGCTTTCCCGCTAACAAACACTTCCCTAGAAAGCTGTAACGATTTCTCGATAAAAACAAATTCCAGCTCTGTTTTATTGATTGCCAAAATCAGAGAGTTAAGGTCAAGCTAGAATGTTTAGTTTTTTTTTTCACAAGTTCATTTTCCAGTTTGAGCGGCCTGAGCCTGAAGAGGACCCTTGCCAAGAAGGGCCGAAATATAGCTCTAATAAAATTCAGCTAACGTATCCGTTTTGCACTGTCAAATATGCCAAAGCCCTTCTTAACAAATACGACCGAATTGTTTAGGCTGGCAGTCTGGATCCGGTTCACATTACAAGAGATGCCGAAATGAGGGATAAGATGGCAGCCGACACTCTTCGATGGACAGGAGGAGTGAAGATTCGATGGATGGTGGCGACACATACGATTCTAGAGGTACCTTTGACTTTTCTTGCTTTAGTTTCTGAAATCCGGAGCGACACGATGTTGGATCGAAGGAAAAGAGTAGGTTCAGGCAGTGGCGAACTTGGGATATTGGATCCGTGGGGTGGGGGTGCAGAAAC
This sequence comes from Branchinecta lynchi, assembly GCA_023053575.1. Lineage (NCBI taxonomy): Eukaryota > Metazoa > Arthropoda > Branchiopoda > Anostraca > Branchinectidae > Branchinecta > Branchinecta lynchi. The sequence goes on from JAKZAP010000016.1 coordinate 7,904,772, forward strand.
TATCTGAGAAATTTTTATAAATATTGACCTGATTGACAAAAATGATCCTCGGGCGGGAGTTGAACCCGCCACTATCGGCTTTAGTTGCCAACCCCCTAACCGCTCGGCCCCCGAGGAACTCTTGAATATAGTTCGCAAACCACTAATTCGCCAGGTAATGCGGTCTACATTTTAATGTGAACTAAATTGGGACTGTAATTTTCTATTACACACGCGCACACACGACGACGATGTATTCTTTGACGTTGAACTTGCATAATCGTTATTTCTGACCAGTGAGCTCCCCGACAGCAATATGCAGGAGCCGATCTGCCTGAAAAGAGCCAAACACGAGACATGCAAAATCAGCGTAGTGTCATTATGGTGGATAAAAATTACACGGTAATATTGAAATTTCGTAAATTTAAATGAATGGAGCAATTGAGAACGTAGAGGAAGTAGAAACGTAGGTAAGACGGTTCCTTTGAGTGTTACGAAGGGTCTTCATATGTTTATCAGTAGCATATTTATAGTTCTCATCTGGTTTACCTTTAAACTCAAGTCAGAATTAAAGAGACATTGTTTCCGAACCTTTAAACTCAGCCAAGATTTAAAAGGAAATATTGTTTCTGAATTCGAGACCAGGTCCTAATGTAACGCTTAGAAGATCGAGAGAGAGTTTGCGGTTAGAAGCGGGAGATGAGCAGGTGATCAGTGGGAATTGAGCAAGGCTAGTTTGACGTCAGGGAAAGAGTCTATAAAAGACCCTTCGTAACATGAGTGGGGTTGCAAACCGGTGACGTCACAACGGGACATGCACTACACCTGACCAACTTGAAGCGGGGAGTTTGGCAAAACTTGGACGAAACTGAAACTACATTTTCTAGTACATACACGCGAATTTGACAACGATGTCTGTGCCTTTCCTTCTCATTCATGGAGATAAGGACCAGTTGTGTGACGTGGAAGGATCGAAGCTTTTGTTTGACGCGGCGCCGATCGAAGATAAAGAAATCAAGGTAAGGATTTTCACTCGAGAGAGAGCAAAGAAAACTTTGGACTTCGTCAAAAGATCTGAACTTTACAAGACTCGATAAAGATATCAAGGCTGGAGTCTGCTCGACAGGAAAAAGAAAAAGGGCCGAACGTCAATGATGTCGTAAGAGCTTGAAGTCAAAAGCTGGTAGTTGGCCTATCCTAAAACCATCGAAAGAAAGTTCGTCAGATGGCCATACTGTCTAGAATGTAACACCTCGCGTGCGGGATCTCTGGTTAAACTTGTAAAAAAAGCGAAAGGTAACCCAGAATTTGCGTGGTAAGATTACACCTGCCATCTAGCAAGTGAAAACACACTACGTCATGACGAGTTTTGGGTTAGGAGTTTAGAAAGAAGTATAGAAAAATAAATTGTTTTCTGTATAGGTTCAGGGTGATAAGGTTTCTTTTACCCTTTCCCGCCGAAACGTTTTTCCGCGACTTCAAGACAAAAATAAATTTTTCCGGGTAGCTTGGACGCGAAGACCACGAACCTGAAGACAAAAAAAAATATAGCTTCCCTAGTTCGAAAGCAACCAATAGGGTGACAAATGTGTCACGCCAGGCAGGGTCCTCTTTCCGGCTGTGACCTTGGTGTCACGTCAGGGAGGCTCGAACCGACTAGCGACAGATAGACTGGGGATAGTGTCGTCTTGGAGTTCTGAAAACTGATTTATAGATACATCTGACAACCCCATCTGCACCGAAAAAGCATCTCCGAAATCAGAACTAAAGCTGTATTCAAGGCTCACACAAAAATAAGGAAGAGTAGTCTTTCGATTGCGTTCAAACCATGCGTCAACACAAGCATATAGAGGACGATTCTTCGCAGAGGACCCCAACTGGAAAAATTGTGGTGCTCTAGAAACTTTAGAACACCTCTTATTGAGTTGCTCACAGTATGAAGTTGAAAGCAGAGCAAAATAACTCTAGAGAGTAATGCGAAGACCTATCCTTCCCATGCATCAAAAATGGGCCTCCGTCGCAGCGCCGCCCAGCTCGCTGTGTTCGTCCGTGCAGTGGCGGACGTAGAAAACTCTAGCAAGGCTAAGATGCGGTGCTGGTTGAGTTTCAATAGTGATGTTCGTGTTCTTTAGGGGAGCTAGTGTCGCTACGATTTGACTGTGTGTCACTTTTTCAAAGTTCGCGGATTACTCTCGAGAGTGACAGATGCTCCTTCAGCTCAAGCTGACTGCGAATCCATGTTTAATGGTGCAAAACGGATAAGTCAGCTACATTTTATTAGAGCTATATAAGAGGACCCTTGCCAAGAAGGGCCAAAATATAGCTCTAATAAAATTTAGCTGACTCCGTTTTGCACCGTCAAACACTCTCTAGAGTTATTTTGCTCTGGTTGGAAGTGTCACTGAGAGAACTTGTGTCCTGCTGCAAGCGTCCTTTCACATTTGATTCGTGGTGGAGGATCCACAGCTGATGAACAGAAGTCTTGAAAAGTGTATGCAACTTTGTCGTGAAATTTGGTGCTGATACATCCCTGTAAACAGCCACCCCAGAAGTAGCTATCCAGTAAGAAGATTGTATCCGTCACAAAACCAATATCATGAAGATGGCTTGTCTCGTTGAACAGCGCCGTCCACGCGCAAACATCCATATACACATTCAAAGTTCGAAGTAGTTCAAAATTCAAGATGCAAGTGTTACCCTTTTGGATGTTTCCTCGTCGCTATAAAATATCATGGACAGCAGGGCCCAACCATCGCACAACGTTATCCACTGCTTCCTGGCCGAAAATTGAAAATTGAGTGTCTTTTTCTGTGTGTTTATGTGTTTTATTTATTTTGTTTCATTTACTCCGCTTTTTCAAAATGGCGAGTTATAAATAAATTACTTCTTACGTATAGGGTTCTTCCCATTATCCGTTCTGGTGGGGGGGGGGAGGGATTGAGAATCCGGAATCTAGAATCATACATAACTTTGGAACTGGTAATCGGACACGCATGAAACTTGACAAGTGTGAAGAACAAGTGTTTCAGATTTTCAATTTCAAATCTGGCCCGAATCCGATAACTCGGGGTGGGGTAGAGGGGAACCGGAAATCTTTTGTAACGCTTAGGGTCGAGGGATCAGGACGGAACTCGAATAGAAGAACGAGCATTAACTCTAGATACTTTATTGACAAAATAGGACCAGATCGTGTCGCAGTGGAGGGGTTCGGAGGGGGTTTCTTGGATTTCCGCGGTGATCACGAGTTAGGATACTTCAAGATGTACTATTACCATGAAATTTGGCAGACATATTAGGTACTCTCCTAGGTCGACATGAAAATAGTTCCTTCCCCGATACGGTGATGTTGGGGGGAGTGGATGGATGTGGCATCCAGCATCTAGTGACATGCATAACTTTAGAACGGGTGATCGGACGTGAATGAAACTTGACAAGTGTCAAGAACAAGTGTTTATTATTTCTGATTGCAGATTGTGCAAGGTGGCCACCACCATCTGTATATTGAACCGCTGGAAGTCCGCAACGAAGCAATGGGCGACACCGTTTCTTGGGTCGTCAAACGGGTTACCGTTTGAAGTTTTTATCCTTTTGCATTTTTGCTACCTGGAAAACTTTGTAGACCGAGTAGTGTATAGCTTTAGATTCGATAGGGGAGCATAGACCGAATCACCACAAACCCTTGGTTTTGGGGGAGGCCATGCACAACAAGGGGGGGGGGGGATAGTCGAGGGTCTCGATAGGGTTTCTCAAACGCTGGGTATCCTCCGAACCCTTCCCGAAATTAAATTGGGCCCTAAAAAAATGGAAATTGGGGCAGACAAGTATGAGAGCTTTGGTTCAAGGGGTTCCGGGGCCCCAGCATTTGGTTCGCCTATCGTAAAACAAAAGTAGCCTATTGTCGCTTGCTTCCTTCTGTATATCCGTAGGGTTTGTGGTGGACATCAGTGTGTTGTTAGGCAGATTTCTATGTTTAGGGTTTTTAATCAGTTTTGAAGTTTTTCGGGTTTCGAGTGATGGGGTTTAGCTGTGATATCTTATTTTATTTGTTAGTTTATTTTTAACTATTTTATTTTTAACTCGAGTGCATCGTTTTGAGGTTTAGTTTTGTATCATGGTCCAACCATGTCAAGTGATCGAGTGGCTGGTTGTTTTGTGCTTCAGATAACGAAGCAGCACGAAGCTAAGCGGTGTGCATGAAAGTTTTATTACTTGTTATATTGGTATAACTGGCTTGTTTAAATTGTGTACACTGTACTCATGCGTAACTAAAGGGCCACGCTTTAGTATTGTAGGTGCTTTCTATCGCAAACTAAGGAGCCATGTCATTATACCGTAGACATTTTACATCGCTGATTTTGGACGTGGACTTTTTCTTCTTCCAAGCCAGGCGAATCCGATCATGAAAGGATTCGAATCCGATTCCGAATCCGAATCCACTATTTCATGCTGAGGATTCGAATCCGGAATCGAACCCGGATTCGAATCCGACTTTAACAAAGATCAAATCATGTACATATAGGTTATGGTTTAAAATCAGAGTTGACAAAAAGCAATGATATTTAAGATAATCAGGTAACGTGATAGGTTACTGACGATGGTTGGTAGTGGAGACCAAAAAGTTGGGTTGGCTAATCACACTGTGTAAAGATTGGGAAAACGGAAACTGGGAGGATGAAGTCTAGGAATTTGAGCGGATTCGTAAGATTGTGGGTTTGGAATCCGAGTCCGAATCCGAATCCAGCTTGACAAGCAGAAGATTCGAATCCGGATTCGGATTTGCCCATCTCTGTTCCAAGCTCGCGCTCAAGTTAGCCCATGTCTTGGCTGGAGCAGCACATAACTTTTGAAACGTCAATATCTGACTTTTATTCGAACAATGTTTACAACGGATACGTCAGCTACGATTCTTCATTAGCGATATTTCGGCCCTTCTTGGCAAGGGTCCAAGAAGGACCCTTGGGACCCTTGCCAAGAAGGGCCAAAATATCGCCGATGAAGAAGATTCGAATCCGGCTAAAAGGACGAATCCTGGATTCGAATCCGAATCTGGGTTCGGATTCGCCCATCTCTGTATATGACATGGCGGGCGGATGCGTGTTATTTTAATCGTATCGTTTTAAATGAATGATGGTGCCTAGTTCTTTGTGTTCTTGTTAATTATTGTCTTTAAGCTTGGCTGTCTCCGTAACACTCGCGCAAAGATGCAAGATAACTTGTACTTTAACTGTTGTACAATTGGAAGATAAAATTGTACTGTAACTGTAAGCTGTTCACAGAAAAAAAAAATCCAGATCAATAAATAGCTAAGCTAAATAGCCTAGCTAAAAGTAAGAACTTTGGATCATGGTGGTATGATTGGTTGTGTTGTGAAAGTGCAGAAAACCCGGTCGGGAAAACCTGATTCTCTGTCTGCTCCGTAATGTCTTGAAGAGACGATCAGGTTTGGATGCTTGCTGACTGAAACTCCTGTCCGGATTTTTGTCACATCGTAAATATATAGAAAATCTGAGGAATTTATTTCGGGGGGTTTTTGACTTACGGGTTTTTTTTTGCCTGCTGGTCGGACAAAAGAGTACAAAAAACACATAGATCAGAGGGAAAAGCTTATAAAAATTATTATTTTTGTATGTTTCGGGGGGGGGGGGGTCAACCCCCTAACCCCCCCCCCCCCTGGATACGGCTCTGGCCGGCACCATCTTAAATTCCATTTGATGATGAAAGGGCAGAAAATCCGGCCAGGAAAACCTGATTCTGTGTTCGTAACTATGCGAAACCGGTCAGGAATTCCAGACCGAGAGCGCCCGACCCTGATCGTGTGTCCGCACTATAAGACTATAATGCCCGGGCCACATTCAGTCATATCTGTAAGTAATTTGGTTCGTTAATTTGGTTAAATCCAGGCTTCACCGTCCCGATTCCCAGACGTCCGGAGCTTCTGCATAGTCAAGCCAACCATTCCAGGTTTTCCTGATAATGATGACAGCTAAATTTGCTGTTCTTCAACATTTCCTCCGCTTTCATTGCAAATATCTCTTGTATCCCAGGCACAGCTGTCAGTCACTTTCCCTTTTCTTCCCACGTTTACATATTTGCAGTGTCTCTCGAACGGGTTTGTCTCGCGAAAGTGGCAACACTGGTTTAGGGATAGATCTAACGAGCATGGGTTTAGTTCAGATTCACTAGGATCGGTCTGAACAAAGTAATTTTATTTGTTCTTCTCAGGACTGTAAAGATTCGCTTCTAGAATCTTGACAGTCCAGGCGTGTTAAGCTTTTAAGGTATTTAGCTGCGAAATGTACTCAATGTGTTATTATGTTTTGTTTTAAGTTGTACTCTCTGCAAAAATAACAGTTCATATCACTTTCTCGTGTAGTTGCGTAAAACAGTTGGCTATAAAGTATTTCTTAGTTTTAATTTTACTAATCGCTGATTGTAAAATATCTTTCAAAACGTCTCCATTCGTGATAACAACTTATTATTCTTGGTCAAACTGTATATCATTATCTCGGATAATGAAATGATACTTTACATCTGATCTACGGCATCAGCAGTTTTTTTTTCTTCAATCATCGTTTTTTTCATTATTGTGTTTTTACATCATTCAAATTCGAATTTTGGGCATATCTGGCTCAAAGAGTTCTTATGTTTTGTTTTTAAGTTGTACTCTCTACACAAAATCCAGTTCATACCATTTTTTCGGATAGTTGCGAAAAACAGTTGGTTTGAGGTATTTCCTAATTTTAAATTAATAGTTGATTATTGAAATTGACAATTGTAAGATATCATTCAAAACGTCTACATTTGAGATAACAACTTGTTATTCTTGGCCAAAATTTTTCATTATCTATCCTATTAACAGTCTTTTTTTTCGTCACTTAGAATCTGCCATACATGTTAAATGAATGTTTGTGTATGGCAAAAAAAAATGTAAATCTTTATTCTCACTTCTCCAGAGACGGATATTTTAACTGACTTTCTAAGCCTAGATTATAAACATTTGGAAGTATGTCCCTTGCTTCTTTAAACTTAAACTATAAGGCGTATTCTCGCCGTTCCCCGAGGACTCCACTTGAGGAGTCCCCGCGTTTTTGTTTGTCCCGGGGACTCACTCCCCGTATTCTCGCGAGTCCCCACTGACGGGGACTGCTCCGGTTATCATCACCATCATTAAAAAGGACTCCCTTTCAGATTCGGAGGGGAATCAGTTTTTGCTAGTGTTGGTGCAATATAAAATTAATTAAAAACAACTAGAATAAATAAAACAAAAAATCAAGTGGATCCAAACTTATTTTGGTAACTGCATATTTTTTTTTCGAACAAAATCCGTTTTGTAAGCATTCCCCGTGTCCGCATGGAGTGACTCCCTCTATTCTCGCCGCTCCCTTCGATTCCCCAAGGATTCCTCAGGGAACGGCGAGAATGTGCCTATAGTGTTCAGTTCCAAATACTGTCGGTCCTTTTCCGCCTTTATTTTCGTCATCCTTGAATGTAGGATAACACTACTTCTATCATCTCAAGGTACTAGACCCATATCTAGTCTTTCAAACTATAGTGGTAGCTGCGATTTGTTGGATGGAGAAGGGCAAAATGTCGACCTTTTTCTGCTTAATTTGACATTGGCGCACTTTCCCGCCTTTCTTACTAGACCCTTAGAGCGTGTTCCCCAGCCTACTTACCGTAGTTACTACGCATGACGTCACGAATTCTGACTTTTTGCCGTCAAGGCTGGAACGATCTTTCTATTTTCCAGCAGGATCTCACGCCAGGGGCGAATCCGACCAATCACGTTACAGAGATGCGTAGTTACTACGCTCCCGAGCATGGTAAGCAAATAGTAACTGTTAGTTACTATTCCGACAAGGTTGGAACGGTCAGCGTAGTAACTTTTCGTGAGCATGGAACGGAAATAGTAACTATTGTTAGAAGGGTGGAACACGCTCTTAAAGTGCGGACACGCGATCAGGGTCGGGTGATCCCGGTCTGGAATCCCTGCCCAAATTTTCGGCACCATCATCACTTCCACATGGGAAAGTTGAAATTTTTTCAACTTTATGATGAAAGTGCTGGAAATCCGGCCGGGAAATCCTGATCATCTGTTGGTACTATTATCTAGTCTTTCAAACTATAGTGGTAGCTGCGATTTGTTGGAGGGAAAAGGGGCTTTCTTGGCGCAAAGAACGGCGATCAGAAGAACCAGTGTTATTATAATTACTCTTTGGTCGCGACAGGTACCGGGTAGGCTCGGGTAGTCGCAAAAAAAAAACGGCGTCGCCTGATTCAAGTCTTCTCAGTTCTTCCTTTATTATTCTTGATGTTACCCCATTTACCCGGTGCAGTTCGTTGTAGCTAAATTCCAGAAACCTACAAGAAATTATGGTTTTGGCGGGTTACTGCCAAGCGCTGAAAAATGTAATAAAATATATGGATTCGTCGTGTCTTACCTCCTAAACAAAGCAAAAAATTTCGGTTTTGGCCGGATTACGGTCAAATTACCGGTCCGGCAAGAAATAAAGTTTAGATATGGATTGAGCTTTGAAATTTGTACCTCTTCATCGTCTTTGTAATCGACTTCATTTACTTCTACCAAATCTCCGTTTTCTGCCGGACTCCGGGCGAACTACTTGTCCTGTGAGAAAATGAATTACATTTGCCTCTGTAACATCAGCTTGAAAAGAGATGTTTCTGACCTGAATCTGAAACCTCGTACTCCACCCCAAAATATAGAGCCAGGGTGCGAATTTGACTTGTACTTTGACCCAGATGCGTTACTAGCCAAAATGTTTTTGGGGGGGGGGGCGAGACATTTACCGACTGGCTGGTAATTTTTACAGACCTTTTCTGCAGAAAAAACGACAGTTCTCAACAACAAAAAATTACATTTTTTTTAAAAATCGTCTGATTTTCAGAAAAACCCACTGATTTTCAGAAAAACCGACTATTTTGAAGAAAAATCGACCAATTTTCAGAAAAACCGAATGTTTTCATGAAAAAAAAATGAACTGTCTTGACCCGACAGCATTGGGGGGGGGGGGGCGTCTCCCCTCCCCTCCCCCCCCCCCAGTCGTAACGCCCCTGCTTTGACCCCCAAAGAATCCTCACAAAATTCGAACAGATATCTCAACCCCTTTGAGAGTTGTCGAGCTAACAGACAGACGGGCCGGCAAACTTTATTAAGTCATAGGCATCCGTCGCTAACGTTTTGTGATCCCAATATCCGCACCTTCTCGTCTATTCGGACCATTGATGGTTGGCACCAACTGGGAAGTGTGAAATTCTCGATAATTAGCTGTAGGTGTCCTTTTGACGCACTGTCGTCTAGTCGTTTTACAATCGAGTCACGCTGTGCCATAAGTAAAGTACCATAGCCGGTTTCTTGACCCACTTCCTGAAAGCCTTTTATAAGCTCTTTTCTTGTTGAATTTATTTATTCGTTTGTATGGCACTTGAGCCGAAGCCTGCGATCGCAATTTCTGTCCGTCCGTCGGTCTGAGTTTTGCTGGTTCGGGGTCTTCCAAATGAGCTTAGACGATTAAAACTTTGCACACGAGTAAAGGACCCGAATTCAACCATCGACCGGGGAGATGGTGAATCCGGATATTTGTGACCTGCGTAAGTTGCGAACCAGTGGTCCGATTGAAGTGAAAGAAAATAAGAGAAGAGAAAAAGAAAATGAGTGGCAAGAAAAGATGTCGTAAACTATCCATTTATGTGTCTTGACCGGATTCGGCCACTGAAGGAATTGTGGGGGGGGGTCTGTAGATTGTGCGGCTCGCCTACGGATAAACAAGTCGGGCGATTTGTCTTACATTGTACCACTTGCTCGTAACAGTTGCCATATGAGCTCTTAGCTCTTGTTCTCTCGCACCGACTGTTTTTTGATTGAACAGATGACCAGCAGTCAGTCGTGGAAAGAATTCCTGTTTTATGCTTTCTTTCTCGAAATTATTTGCTATTTAGGATGCCTATACTCTTTGCCTGAATCTGTTCTTGTTGGTCATGGACCATAACAGACGGTGGATTTATACGAAGCATAAAAGCTTGTGGTTAGATCAGGTTTCAGAAGTCCAGGTTTGGTACGTATTTTAAAGCACACCTCGCATTACTTACTCTTTATGTTCGAATATTCAACTATCTGAATACTGTAAAACTAAGCTCTGATTTTAACAAAGTATCCACGGCTTTGGCTGTTTTAAGCCTTTTCCCAGACCCATTGACTTCTAGCAAAAACTTGACAAAATTCAGAAGAATGGTTTTACGCGTCAATAGCATGATACTCGAACACTCGTCGGGAGCGTAATGGGCATGGAAACTAGTGGATCGTGGCTGTGCAAAGATTAGTGAGGTTTCGTTAGCAGTTTCATAATGTAACATCCAACATTTGGGTCTCCGGGTTTAAGAATTAATGAATGCAGTTACAGACGTAGGTTGCATCGGCAATATACAATATACAAAGGGTCTTTTAAGTAGAAAGAATCTCAACCGTTTCCATCCAGAAATTACTGACTATGCCGAAAATGGTGGCAGCAATACTAGCCCCGCAACTGGCTTACCCTTGTCGTCTATCGGGGAAAGGGAACTACCGCCGAAAGATCCGAGTATTTATTATCCCAGTCATTGGTGCCCTGAAGTTTATTTTTGTGACTTAGGTTTTGACAATAGGCACGATCAGTTTTTTTGTGAATTCCTCGTGCACATCCCTTCGCTTATTGGAACAGGTTAAGCAAAAAAAAAACTTAAAAAATGGAAACGAGTAAGTCACTTGCCGAAGTAGAAGTAATTTGTCTGAGTCCAGTAGGAGTTTGACACATCACAGCGTTGCACATGTTCTCTAGGATTGTCCACCGATTAGGTTCAGGTAAAATTATTCTTCGTGTTTCTTAATTTTTCCTTTTATACTATTACAGGGTTGAGTATGGAAGGTGAGAAAATCACTTACTACGTCTGCTAAGAGCCTGGTCACAGTAGGCTCAAAACACGCGTTTTCAGGAGGGAAATCTGTGCTATTCCTTAAATCTGCGATGTTTTGAGCTTAGTCTGACCATCCCCAAACTGAATTTATTTGTGTCAAAGTTTTGGATTTTTGTTTTCCCTTTTTAATGCATTATTTCGTTACTCCGCTGTTTCCGTCGTAGCGGGTTCTAAGTAATTTAGTTTAACGAACAAGACCAAAGGTTTCGATGGGATAAAAAAAAACTAATATTTATCGGGATCGACTAAAACCAGGAAGGGAAGGGAACGCGAGAAAAGCAGGAAGGCGTACTAAAACCAGGAAGGGCATACTAAAACGAGGAAGGGCATACCAAAACAAGGAAGGCTATCGCCAGAGTTCGCAGCACCGTTCCCTTCCTCTATTTAGTATTATTTGAGGGGTCGGCAACTTTTCAAATTGAACTTGAAAAGTTGCTGACCCCTCGAAGAATACTAAACAGATGAAGGGAGCGGTGCGGCTTTCCAGTTCTGAATTCCGGCGACAGTCTTTCTGGTACCAGGAATTGGAAAGCCGCACCGCTCCCTTCCTCTGTTTAGTATTCTTCGAGGGGTCGGCAACTTTTCAAACTCAAAGTTCAATTTGAAAAGTTGCCGACCCCTCAAATAATACTAAATAGAGGAAGGGAACGGTGCTGCGAATTCTAGCGACAGCCTTCCTGGTTTTAGTATGCCCTTCCTCGTTTTAATATGCCCTTCCTGGTTTTAGTCGATCTCCCAAAATGCCAATCTTTGAGGTCAATTATCTCTGTGTAACCTCCGTAAATTTTTTTCGTTCTTTTTTTCATTCGAAAGAGCGCATTCTCGCCTTTCTTTTGGTATCCTAGCCATCTTCCACCTTTTGAGTTTAGATATTTTTGTTGGCAATTGAAGTTGACCTACTTTGAGACTAACAATCTCGATACAAACGTGCACCAACTTTTACTGTAATTTTTGTTTCGGCTGTTGGCGTAACTCGCTTGTTGCTGGGTTCTTATAATGGCCCACTTCGAACATTTCATTGTACTGAACTAATTGGTGGTGCGTACCCTCTGGCAAATACTCAAGTTGCTTGGTGGAATGAATGCTACGTATGGGTGTATAGTCTGTTGAATTCAGTGAAAATTTGAGGCAAACAAAGCCCTGACATGACGTTACTGACGGTGCTGCTTCGCAGTACAAGAACAAAAGTTTTTTGCAAACTTGTTGCTCCATCAGACTGACTTTGGAGTACCCGCCGAGTCTCATTTTTGGGATCCCAAAACGTAAGTGGAGGGATACCTATGACATCGCAAAAGTTGTCCGTCTGTCCGTCCGTCCGTCCGTCTGTAAGCACGATAACTCTCGAAGGGAGTGAGATATTTTGATGAAACTTGGTGTGAGGATTCGTTGGGTCGTCGGACCAGTCAAGTTCGTAGATGGGCTATGTAGCCCTACATTTAGGGGTGGGGGAGGGGGTTTAAATTAAGGGGCAAACAAAATATTTTGAAACAGCTAATGTGATAGTCGATTACGGGGTAAGAAGACATGCTGAGCACGATGGTGAAAACTATTTTGTCATCGGACGAGTAGTTCGCCCGGGATCCGGCCAAAACCGGAAAGTTTGTTAAAAGTAAAAGTTTTATTTGAAGTTGATTAGATGTTCGATTTAGGGGTAGGAAGACATGCTGAAGACGATGGTGAAAACCATTTTCTCGAAGGATAAGTAGTACGCCCGGAATCCGGCCGAAACCGGAAAGTTTGTTAAAATTAGAAGTTTTATTTCGAGTTGATAGTTTGATAGTCGATTTTGGGGTAAGAAGACATGCTGAGCACGATGGGGAAACTCATTTTGTCATCGGACGAGTAGTTCGCCCGGAATCCGGCCAAAACCGGAAAGTTTGTTAAAAGTGAAAGTTTTATTTGAAGTTGATTAGATGTTCGATTTAGGGATAGGAAGACATGCTGAAGACGATGGTGAAAATCATTTTCTTGACGGACAAGTAGTTCGCCCGGAATCCGGCCAAAACCGGAAAATTTGTTAAAAGCAAAAGTTCGAGTAGATGACAGATTAAGGGGTAAGAAGGGAGGCTGAGTCGGTTTATGACGATGTTTTTTTACCCGGACATATAATTTTTCCGGAATCCGGTTGTAACCGGATTTTTTTTAAGTCAAACTTTTATTCAAAGTTGATTAGATGTTCTTTATAGGGATAAGGAGATACGCTGGTTTTGTTTCTGTATTTTTTTTGTTTGCTGGGCTAGTAGTTCGCTCGGAAATCGGCAGGAAGTCCCGGTCAGTATCGTCAAAATAGATATGGTTTATAGAGGTATATCTGAACTTGGTTTTCTCTGATAATTAGCCTGTCCAAGACTGGATCTGGCGAAGACAAGACTCGATTGTCTGAATCAAATATTAGATTTTTGGGATCCCATCGACACCTTTGGTCTTGTTTTTTTTGCGGCTTCTCATGGCAAGAGTGTGTGTGACGGTATTGGGGCACGACAAAACGCATAGTTGCTAAAGAGAGTTTGCGTCGCATTGCGGATAAGCGACGTCCTATTAACACAGCCAACTCAGTATTCGATGTTGCTTCAGAAAAGATCACCGGAATCGAGTACTTTTTTGTTAGTCGTGAAGACGTAACAACGAACTCAGAAACTTGCCATCTGCAAGAGCGGTTTTCACATACCGTTGTTTTTTTTCTGGGACTAGAAGTCACCACCGTTTTAAACCTGTCTCGCATACCCATGTTCGGGGGTTCTTGACACCTGTGAGTTCAGCGTATTCTGAAGGCATGGTTTTGCGCGAAGAGTTTTACACCTCTTCGTCACATAACAGCTTTTCTGACAGTGAATAAAGGTTCTTGGTGCCTTGTTTTCTTGATTTCATTTAATAAATACTGCAAGATAGGTTTCTCATATATTCAAACAAGTCACTAAGAAGTCAGTTCAAACCGAGGAGGTGCACCTTATGTATTTGCTTAATTTTACAGAGTAGCTTTGTACATTCCGCCAATAAACTCGATATATCTCCGAGCCTGTGCACCACCAATCAGTATCAGTTCAGTATGGTGAAAAGTTCGAAGTTTGGCATTATAAGAAGCCAGCAACCAACGAGTTACGTCGAGAGCAGTTTAATCAAGTAAAACAGCCGACAAAAAAAAAAAAAATTGCAAAAGTACATATTTTTAGCGAGATTTTTAGTCCCAAAGCAGGTCGACTTCAATTGCCGAAAAACAGTGCCTAAACTCAAAAGGTGGAAGATCGCTATGGTACCAAAAGAAAGGCGAGAATGCGTTCTTTCGAAAGAAGAAAGAACGAACAAAAATTACTGAGGTTACACAGAGATATTTGACCTCAAAGATTGGCATTTTTGCGACTTTTTGTCAAACTGCAGATTTTACAGGCTCCTAGAATCTGAACCGAATGAGCTAGAGACTCCTGATCAACGTCAAAAGACAGCTTTTTACCCTTTCTAGAAGCTTTGTTATTATTAGCTCCGCAGTACTTCCAGACAATTTGTGATATCCCCTCAAACTTGGCAAAAATCGTATTTTGAACTACGGAATGAAACCCTCAACATTTTGTACAAGTTTTGAAACTGGTCGTTTGAAGAAGTCACATCAAAAAGGTCAAGGTAACTGCATCAGAAAGACAAAAAACAGGACTCACTAGCTTGTTCGGTTCCAGAAAAATGGCAGCAGCTCGGAAACCGTTCAAAATTTTGTCGAATCCTTTTACAGGGCTTATCCTAGGACCAAGACCCATAACATACCCAGATTTCATCAAAATCGGAGTCACACTTTATTTGGTCCCGGTTTTATTGACAGAGAATGACCCAAACAATTATGACCATTCATTATTTAAGAGCAATGAAAGAAATCGTAGCTATGTTTCTTGCAGAGTTTTGTCAACAAGCAATAGTGTATATTTGTCAACAAGCAATTTTCCCATACAGTGCACAAACACCCGTCTAGACCAGTATGGCGAAGGTTTTCTTGAAACTATTAAGTGTAAGTGGGTGGTAATAAATTTTAATTAGGTGCCGGCCAGATTCTTTGCCATTTGGGAAAACGGAGGAAATATTTGGGGAATAAATTAGGACGTACTGGTCCCTATTTTTGCCGGATGTGTGGTAGTGAGAATGAGAGTTTGTTACATCTGATGTGTGAATGCCGGGAGCTAGATTACCTGCGGGTTGATATTTTTGCGAATGTAATTACAGTAAATGATGAAGTATGGATGATGACTGTTATTTCGAAGTAAGTATTTTCAAGATTTGAAGAGACTGGTAAGGTTCCTAGAGACAGCTTTAGCCGACAGAGAGAATTCCCTTTAGTTTTGTTATATTATTTAGTTTAAGTGGCAACTTTTTTGTTACCATTTTTTGCCATTGTCTCAGGCTTTTTGTGCAATAAATTCTGTTCTATTCATAGGCTAAATATAGCCAAGGCCTTCTTGAAAATATAGCTGTAAACATAGAGGCTAACGTTGCCTCGAACCAACAATAACAACAGCTTTCGTAGGCGTCGTCGTGTTGAGAATTCTTCGGCAGACTGGTATTGGCTTTCAAAGTGAACAGTTGTTAAGCTGGTGAAGTAATTCTACTTTCTAACATAAAGTATTCATATTCGATGAAAACAAGCATTAAACTCAGTTAAAATCACATGGATTGTTATTTCTATTTCCCTGTCTCTATAAATAAGGCAATAGTGTTCTTCGGCAAACTTTTGTGATTTCAGTGTCGTTTGGGAGTGTTCGTTATTGTTAGATAAAGGGGTTCGTTTAGGAACATCAAGAACCATCAGATATAGGGTGGTCCCTTTTATAGGGTAAGGCTTCTCAACTACCTCCGTGCATGCATTTCTCGGTGTTCGGTGGTTTCCGGTACCTACATGCCGTCATGTCCGAAAGGCATCAGGTCATCTGGGAATTTCGAGTTAGTTCTTAACGAAAGTCGGCCAGTAGGCGTAAATTCCTTTAAGCAAAGTGACTTGTGAATATCCAGTTTATCTTTTGTTTCTTCAGTTAGTCTTATCAATAAAACCAATTGCCGGTATCTATTCTTCTTATATTGTTCCTCCTAGGATCTTGGGCGGAAGGTTGGCCTCCCGGGAGAGTTTTGTCATCCGGGGGCCTTGCTCGCGCTATCAGTTCTTTCCCCCGGTCCGGCGATTATAGTATTTGGTGACAGCTAACGAAAGAAAACCCGCTTAATTTGTTTTTTCAACGCTATCACTACTTTTTAGAAGGACTGGAAGTTGTCGTTGCCAACATTTTCACAAATCTTGTTCTTTCTCATTGTTTAATTTTGCACTTCACGATTAGAGAATTGACTACTTATATATAAATTTCAAATGACGTTGCCCCCATTACGCCAAGAATACCACCAGTTTTTTGGACGAGGAGCTTCACATTCAGGATCTGATTGTGCGCCAGGAGCGTCTTTTTCGGCAAGCTGCCGAGAGTAGACTTTCTACTGATGAATAACGACAAATCTTGTGAAAAACCGCAAGGGACAAGGCCCCTGTTCTAGCAGATTTCGTCATAAAAAGAAAACCACCGCGAGTCCTTCTAGGTCTTCTTATGGGAAAATGAAATGGTTGGGTTCCAAACGTCTGTCTAACTATTTTTCTTTTTAGCAATGACAGTCAAACTTCTCCTTCTTCTTTTAACGATCTCTTTGACAAATGTTAGTGTTCTCGCTGGGATAGAATCGTATCTGTCTTCAGCAGTCGACCAATCAGATCCATTTAAAGCAGTGGAGGGGACAATAACCGGTGGAGGCAGCGGAAAGAAACTACACACACGATACTGGAGACCAACTAGAACACCAAGGTAATTGTGAATCGGCCTTTTAAGAGTTTCTGGCTCTCAGCTATACTCATTTATTTCAGTACCTTCCCTAAGGCCGAAAATAAATGTTAATTCTCACTGAAAGGAGACGTGACGAAATGGCAAAGACAACAACGTCCACGCGTTTTTAATTTTACGTCCTTTGTAGTTCTGTGGCTTATTAACAGTGTTGAGTACTTCAGATTTGTACTTAAGTATTAAAGTTTAACTGAAAAGGGCTTAGATAGTACAGTCTAGTTACGGGATCGACTAAAACCAGTAAGGGAAGGGAACGCGAGAAAAGCAGGAAGGCATACTAAAACCAGTAAGTGCATACTAAAACGAGGAAGGCTGTCACCAGAATTCAAAACTGGAAAGCCACACCGTGCCCTTCCTCTGTTTAGTATTCTTTGAGGGGTCGACAACTTTTCAAATACAAAGTTCAGCGTCCGTTCCTCGTTTTAGTATCCTGACATGGGTAAGCATTAAGTTCAGTGAGGGGTCGGGAACTGTAATAATTGTAATTCTTCTTTTCATTTCTCGTTCTGACGGTAGCCGACTAAAATCCTCCGAGTCCAGTGAGGGGTCGGCAACCAAGATATTTCCAGCCCACCATTTCCTTCCTCGTTTTAGTACCTTTAAAGTACTAATACGAGGAAGAAAATGTTAAATTATCCTTTTTTGCAACTTCGGCAACTAAAATCCTTCCGAGTCATCGAGTGATCGTCTGGGAACTGTTTGGCACAAGAACTATCTCTCAAGGTACTATAACGAGGAAGGAAATGGTGGACTTGAAATATCTTAGTTGCCGACCCCTCGCTGGACCCGGAGGATTTTAGTCGCCTACCGTCAGAACGTGAAATGAAAAGGAGAATTACAATTATTATAGTTGCCGACCCCTCACTGAACTTAATACCCACCCATGTCAGGATACTAAAACGAGGAAGGGACGAATTTGAAAAGTTGCCAACCCCTCAAAGAATACTAAATTGGCCGGGTTCGCCACGATGACCTGTCTTGAGCCATCGACCAAACCTCCACCATCGAAGACCTCGCCAGCAAGAAAATAAAGCTCAGATGCATTCAGCGTGGAATCTAACATCGAAAGCGAGTCTCGAATTGACTTCGTAATATACTTTTATTTCGAACAAATTTCCAGTTTCAGTCGGAATCCGGGAAAAGTACTTGTCCGCCGATTTGAAGCACCAGTAAATATGGGGCTACAAAGCCTATCGAGGAACCTGACCTTTACTTGACCCCAGGGATACTCACAACGTGTTACAAAAAAAAAAGCAACCCCTTCGAGAGTTATCGTGCTTACAGATGTACAGACGAACAGCGTTTACGAAATCGTAGGTATTCAACGCTTTAAGATACCATAAAGTCTTACACCAGGAGCTGAAGATCGCAAAACACTGTTGTAGGCTACTTTAAAAAAAATCTCGCGCATGTGAGGCTAACCCTATAGTCAGATTCATAAAGGCCGATCGTACTTCTTCTTCCTTTTACATTAATCCTAGCTCCCTTGTGGGATTATCAGCTTCAGAAATATCCGCCCTTCGTCAGTGTAGCCAAAGACAATAATAGTGGGAAAGACCGGTAACTTCGCTAAAATCGGGTCTCTGAAAATCGATTGGGACGCCGCCTAGCGTTTGGACTTTGTCCAATTTCCAGCGGTAAATGATTAATATAATCAAAGCAAGAGGGCGTGAGTAGGTAAAGTCTGTCAACATTAACTGATTCGAAATCGTGAATTCAATATTTTTTTCAATAAAAAACAATTTATTCTTTTCCTACTTGTTTTTATTCCAATTAAAGAGGAAATATGAACGGAGAGAGAATGCTCATCATAAACAAAACGTGCTTTGATGATGATTCTGCGGAAAGCGATGGAAGAAATTGTCAACAGAGCGATGTTTTAACGAAAGAACATCCGCTAAACGGCGCTGATTGTTGTGACTCATGGGGCTTACGGGAGTTTCCAGTCTTTCCCACTTTTACTGTCTTTGAGTGTAGCCTACGACGATCGAGCCGATTTTACCAGTCAGAAAGCTTGAAGCAAGAAGCGACAACTCTTTTAGTAGGACAAGGACAACTCTTTCAAGAATAAGGACGCGGGAAAATCATTTGTTTCTGCTTTGAAGATTCGGTAGGCCTACAGGTCTATATTGTGAGGTCTATACAGGTTCTATTTTCCCTTATGAAGAGCCAATCAGATCGCCTGGTTGTTTCCGCCAGCAGGCCGAGGAGAGGAGCAGCGTCGTCAGGGTTGCCATGGAATTCACGAAAGTTCTACTTTGTTGGAAGCTGAAGAAAAAACTTTTCTTCAACAGAACTCGTTTTGTTCTGTTACGACTGGTTGTTAGTTAGAGGACCAATGCCTGTCCATCTGTTAATTTAATGCTCTTTACAATATAAAGGGGGCCAAATTGTACTCGTGTATTTAAAACACTTTTTCTGATCTTTAAAAGCTCGACAAATTTTATCAGCGTGGCTATACCGAACGCTGCATCGATAAGAACCTATTGAGTTCCTATTTGAACAGGTGTGTGTATCGTCTAACTTATCTCTAAGTCTTTGTGTGTAATTCATTTTTCTTTCTTTCTATCACAACGCTCTTCATATGTTGTATAGCGGGCCTCAATAAATTATTGTTATTATTATTATTTCATTTTTAAGTCTGCTTGTCTATTGTCCAAAGTAAAAGTGCGTAAAAAAAAATAAAAATAAATATAGTTTCTTTTTTGCTAAATTATCTAAAAGACTCTAACCGTCTAAAGGACCTGGATGTCCCCGATGAAAAATTTGTAGCGTGTGTAGTTGTATGGTAGTTGTACGAAAAAGTTTTCAGTAGCATCCCGCCTTGCTCCAGTAGCATCCAGTCTTGCTACAGTACCATGTAGTAGCATCAGTTGGTTTGGTACTGCATGCTACTTTTTTACAACTTCATACTACTATTTTGAGATAATTTTTCATCGGGTCTACGTCCGAGCCTGTTTACAACTCCCAATATTCAGTTTTCTTTTCAGGGCTGTGGTAGTGCTGATTCACGGTTTGGCTGAGCATCTTCAGTGGTATGATGAACTGGGACGGCGATTTGCAGCTGAAGGAGTATTAGCTTTCGGTCACGACCACGGTAACAGAATAATCTTTTTTTTACTTTACTCAAGCTAGCTTGTCGGATTGTTATGCCCTCTAGAAATTTGATCGGGAACGCACTGAAGCAACGTGCACGCACAGTCTGATAAGAGACGCACGCGAAATTCTGGTCACTAATGCGTTGTCCAAATATGTGTTATAAGGTGTATATAGGGTATAAGGTATATACACTTGATGACCATCTCTCCCTTCCGATTCAGAATCTCCGGGTACCTGCGGAAGAAACGGTGTCACAGCTGCGTCACAGCGACTCGGGATTTGAGTAATTGAGTTTGAGTCGTTACGGACACGTTTGCTCCTTCTTCCTGAGAATCACTGCCGTGTTTTGGACTTAGTCATATAGAGTATTACAGATTCCTCATTTCCTCGGAGCGCGCTGTAATAAGGTGAATAAGGAGAATAGACTCGTGTTCTATTCTCGCTTATGCAGGGCCAATCAGATTGCTTGGTTAGTTCCACCAGCGGAGCAGCGCCGTCAGGGTTGCCATGGGAAGCACTAAAGTTCTACTTTGTTGGAAGCTGAAGAAACAACTTTTCTTCAAAAGAACATGTTTTGTTCTGTTGTTAGCTGCTTATTGTAAGTTCGAGTTCCAATGCTGTCCATCCGTAGATTTAATTACTTTTTACAATGTATTGGGCGTCAAATTGTACTCGTGTACTTCAAGTGGTACTAAGAACACTTCTTCTGACGTTTAGAAACTCGAAAAATTGTATCAGCTTGGCAACACGGAACGCTGCTTTGATAAAAGCCTTTGGGTTCCTGTGTGAACAGGTGTGTGTACTAAGACGTAAACGTCGCGCTATTCAGCTTATTACACCTATTTGCTTAAGGGGAAACCTGTATGCGATGCGTCAAAGTTTTCAGAGCGAAGGAGGGAATTCGCATCCGACTGCAAAAAGTCTCTTCTCTTCTTCTTAAGTCTCTTCTCTTTAAGATGACGTTGCGAATATGGTAAAATACTGGGCAAAATAGAGCAAATATATTAAATTCAGTGTGCGTACTGAAACATAAAAGGGCCGGATCAGAAAATGAATGAATACTTATTGTCTTTCTGCTCCATTTGATGTCTATTCAAGATCTAATCAACTTGACGAAGAAGTAATTCTTAGCGCTGCTTACACTATTCATCTAGCGAGGAGAAGAAATGCGGATACAGATTCAGCATGTCTTCTTACCTATTCTAGCATAGTAGGGACTTACATCTCCATTGCATTTGAACAGCATTTTGATGGCTCTATCGAGTTTTCAGTTTCGCCGGATTTCGGACGAACTACTGTTCCAACCAATCGCGCTTGCTAGCGATAAGGTTTTGGTGCCTGTTGCTAGTTTTCCATTGCACAGGCCAGCATTGGCGAGTGCTTTTCACGAAAGAAGCTGCTGTTTCTGGGCATCACTATCATTTGAGATCACGAAATACTATAGTCCTATATCGATAAATCCGTTCGACGAGATCGTGACAATATCACAGACGGACGAACAATTAGTATAGTTCAAATGACATAGGTCTTACTCCCGTGTTGGATCCCAAATAAGGCGAGGATCGCTTTACTGAGTTCCTCTGATCTGTTCATTTTCTTTCCACAGTTGGGCATGGCCTCAGCGATGGTGAACGAGTCAACGTGGGATCAGTTGACGAATATATTGATGACGTTTTCACCCACGTTGATGCCATGAAAGTTGTGTACCCTAGTCTGAAAAGATTTGCTGTTGGACATTCTATGGTAGGTGCAAGTGCGCTAAATCTCATAGAGTGTGTTCCACCCTTCTAACATTAGTAACTATTGGTTACTATTTTCGTTCCAACGTCGTAAAAAGTTACTACACTGACCGTTCCAACCTCCTCGAAATAGCAACTATAATAACAAGACCAAAGGTTTCGATGGGATCCCAAAAATTCAATATCTGATCCAGACAACTGGGTCTTGTCTTAGCCAGATCCAGTCTTCGCCAGACTCCTTGAACATTTTTACAATTAAAATTCAGAAACCGATTAAGGCCAAATAGCTAATCACCTGAGAAAACCAGGTTCAGATTTGGATTCAGCATGTGTGTTTACCCCTATAAGTCATATCTGTTTTGACGAAAACTTCCTGCCCCTTCTGCCAATTTCCCGGTTCCGGCCGAACTCCAGAACTACTTGTCCGGCGAAAAAAGAAAGCTCAAAGACGAAATCAGGGTATCTAATCAACTTCAAATAGAAATTTAGCTTATAACAAATTTTCCGATTCCAGCCGGATTCCCGTCGAACTATATGTCCGGGTAAAATACGATTGTCACACAGGGACTCAGCATCTCTTCTTACCCCTAAATCGCTTATCTAATCAACTAGAAATAAAACTTTGACTTCCAACAGTTTTCCGGTTTTGGCTGGATTCCGGACGAACTACATGTCCGGGTAGAAACTTGTTTTCACATAAGTGTTCAGCATGTCTTCTTGCCCTAAATCGAACATCTAATCAACTCCAAATAAAACTTTTAATTTTGACAAACTTTCCGGTTTGGGCCGGATTCCGGTCGAAATATTTGTCCGTCGAGAAAATAGTTTTCACCATCGTCTTCAGCATGTCTCCTTACCTCTAAATCGAACATTTAATCAACTTCAAATAAAACTTTTACTTTCAACAAACTTTCCGGTTTGGGCCGGATTCCGGGCGAAATACTTGTCCATCGAGAAAATAGTTTTCACCATTGTCTTCAGCATGTCTTCCTACCCCTAAATCGAACATCTAATCAATTTCAAATAAAACTTTTACTTTCAACAAACTTTCCGGTTTGGGCCGGATTCCGGGCGAAATACTTGTCCGTCGAGAAAATAATTTTCACCATCGTCTTCAGCATGTCTTCCTACCCCTCAATCGAACATCTAATCAACTTCAAATAAAACTTTTTCTTTCAACAAACTTTCCGGTTTTGGCCGGATTCCGGGCGAACTACTTGTCCGATGACAAAATGGTTTTCACCATCGTGTTCAGCATGTCTTCTTACCCCATAATCGACTATCACATTAGCTGTTTCAAAACATTTTGTTTGTCCCTTAATTTGAATCCACTCCCCCACCCCTAAATGTAGAGCTACAAAGCCCATCTACGAACTTGACTGGTCCGACGACCCAACGAACCCTCACACCAAGTTTCATCAAAATATCTCATTCCCTTCGAGAGTTATCGTGCTTACAGACGGACGGACGGACGGACGGACAGACGGACAATTTTTGCGATGTCATAGGTATCCCTCCACTTACGTTTTGGGATCCCAATAACTATTTCCTTACCATGCTCGGGAGCGGAGTAAGCGTGGTAACTACGATCTCTTTAACGTGATTGTTCGGATTCGCCCGTGGCATGATATTCTGCTGGAAAATAAAAATATCGTTCCAGCCTTGACAGCAAAAAGCCAGAGTTCATGACGTCATGTGTACACTGTCAGAAGTTTCAGAACAGATAACACGAGGGTGCGTGGTTTCAACAGATAATTCGTAACAGATAATACTTGGGATGTTATCTGTTGTGTTTTAAAATGTTATGCATAATAAGCGTTGCCATCAGGAAGAACCGAAAATCGCCAAAAAGTATCTGCTGAATTTTCGGACATCATGACTATAAGGAACAAAGTCAGTAGGCCTAGATTTTTTTTTTTGCTCTTCCTAATTAAGCTTGTTATGTATAACATTTCATGCATAACATTTTTTTTTTCGTAAAAAAGACCCCTCCAACCTAAGTAGGACTCCATATCTACCTTCTAGTGCCCACGACTGACAACGACTGGTCGGCTAACCCTTCGCGTCCGGCATAGTGATATATGCCGAACTCTCAGGCCTAGCCGGATGGTTTAGTATCGGAGTAGAGTCCGCGACCCCCACCCACTCCCTCCATTACCTTCCTTTCCAAACCTCAACCTCAAACCCCAAACCCAATTTCTGTAAAAAAGATCCGTTCAACTTAAGTATGACTCCATATCTACCTTCTAGTGCCCACGACCGCCCAAGGACTGGTCGGCTAACCCTTCGCGTCCGGCATAGTGATATATGCCGAAATTCCAGGCCTAGCCGGATGGTTTAGTATCGGAGTAGAGTCCACGACCACCACCCACTCCCTCCAATACCTTCCTTTCCAATCCTCAACCTCAAACCCCAAAGGTTTTTGGGTTCCACGCATCCTCATGTTACATGTTGCGAAACTTCTGACAGTGTAGTAACTACGGTAAGTAGGGTGGAGCACGCTCATAGACACACTACCTCCCGAGCGGATGAAACTGTCCGATTTGGTATATTCCAAGTGACGTGCGTGACGCAGGTTAGCGACATGGAATCTGTGGCGCGAGAGACGAAAGTATTTTGTACATATGTCACTCGTTATTTTTCTTTGCTTCATTTTTCTCAGCCAGAATTTAGTGCTATACACACCCTGCCGTCATCTGGGACTGGGATTGGTTTAATAGAGACCCAAATCTCAAGCGTTCGATCCCTGAGGGCAAAATAATTTACCGAAAAATGTGCACGGTAATATGAAAGACGGATGCGATCCCGGGTATCCCGATGAAAAATCTGTCTCAAAATAGTAGCATGAAGTTGTACGAAAAAGTGCATGCAGTACGAACTGATGCTACTATGTCAAGGCTACCGCGTTACTGCATGCTACTATTAGGAAGACCGGATGCTACTATAACAAGACAAGATGCTACTGGATACTACTGCTTAAGATTGGCCCAGTCTGAGGAACATTAGATGATATTATTGGGATCCCAAAACGCAAGTGGAGGGATACCTCTGACATCGCAAAAATGTCCGTCTGTCTGTGAGCATGATAACTCTCGAAGGGAATGAGATATTTTGATGAAACTTGGTGTGAGGATTTATTGGGTCAAGGGTAAAGTCAAATTCGTAGATGGGCTCTGTAGCCCTACATTTAGGGGTGGGGGAGGGGGTTCATATTAAGGGACAACAACACATATTTTAGAAGAATAATCGCTAATGAAAACCATTTTCTCGCTGGACAAGTAGTTCGTCCGGAATCTGGCAAAAACTGGAAAGTTTGTTAAAAGTAAAATTTTTATTTGAAGTTGATTAAATGTTCGGTTTAGGGGTAAGAAGACGTGTTGAACACAATGATGAAAACCATTTTCTCGTCGAACAAGTAGTTCGTCCGGAATCCGGCCAAAACCGGAAAGTTGGCTAAAAGTAAAAGTTTCATTTGAAGTTGATTAAACGTTCGATTTAGGGGTAAAAGGATATGCTGAAAGCGATGATGAAAACCATTTTCTCGCCAGACAACCAGTTCCCCCGGAATCCGGCCGAACCCGGAAAATTTGTTATAAGCAAAAGTTTTATTAGAAGACAGGTATCGGGGTAAGAAGAGAGGCTGACTCTGTATATGACACTCATTTTTTACCCGGAAATATAATTAGTCCGGAATCCGGTTGTAACCGGAATTTTTTGTTAAGTCAAAGTTTTATCTAAAGTTGATTAGATTTTCTTTATAGGGATAAGGAGATACGCCGTGTTCGTTTCTGAATTTTCTTTTTTTGCTGGACTAGTAGTTCGCTCGGAATTCGGGCGAAACCGTAAACTTGGCAGAAGTAAAGCAGAAAGCCTCGGTCAGTATCGTCAAAATAGATATGGCTTATAGAGGTATATCTGAACTTGGTTTTCTCTGATGATGAGCCTGGCGAAGACTGGATCTGGGGAAGGCAAGACCCAGTTTTCTTTACTATTACATATTAATACATGCAAATTGTTCGTATAACTACTGGATAACTACCATACAACTACGCAGGCTACAAATTTTTCATCGGGAAGGAAACAGATTATGTGAAAATGAGAATTTAGCCACTGAAAATACACAACGAGAGTGGAGGCAAGGAAGCTTTCGAGAGCTGCTTTAAGCTTTCGATAATGAATAGGCCACTTCCCGTGCAGAGTCGACGATATAGGTAATAGGTTTGATCTGCACATCCAGAATTGCTTTCATATTTTTGCCAAATCCCAAGAGGGAGGGAGTTCACTTGTGGTTGTGGAAAAGCGATACAGTTTTGCGGAACAGCGGCACAACTGTGGAACATGTTTCATAGTCATATCGTAGAGGTCCAACCCTCCCCGCTAAACATTTCCATGAATGGTAATAATGAGAGTTGGCTAGATAAGGTTAGCGTTAGGGAACAGACACATTATGTATTAACCATATATTGACGGAGAAATTCAAAATTCAAGATGCAAGTGTTACCCTTTTAGATGTTTCCTCGTCGCTTCCAAATATCATGGACTTTAGGGCCCAACCAGCGCACGACGTCGTCCACTGCTTCCTGGCCGAAGATTGAAAATTAAGTGTCTTTTTCTGTGTGTTTATGTGTTTTGTTTATTTTGTTTATTTTCTTCATTTACTCCGCCTTTTCAAAATGGCGGGTCCTAAATAAATTACTTACTTACTTACATAGTAAGATTTTCTTCTCGACAACCCCCCGGTTCAGTCATCCCAGTGACATCTAAAGTAATTTGTTCCCAACTACATCAAGAAGTGCTAGAATAAGTGCTAAAATATTAATCTTTTCAGATAATTTTTCGATCTAGAGTTTCAGTGATTTTTTCTCCATCACTTGTGGATTGTTTAATAAGCCTTTTCCCATTGCAGGGGGGAATGATTTTACTTGGTTCAGTGCTGAAGCGACCTCAAGAATTTTCCGGTGTGGTTCTCATGGGTCCCCTGATCCTGTTTAGTCCCAGCCAGCGCTTTGCGGAAACGCCAATCGTATCAACTGGACTGACACTCCTCAGTTGGGTTCTGCCGAGCATGAAGGTGAGTATGCAAGGTTGGCAAAAATCTCACACGTTCTTTTTTTTCTGGCATTTCGCTTTTGGGGGAGTGTCTATAGGCGTATTCTCGCCATTCCCCGAGAACCCCTTTTGAAGAGTCCCTGCGTTTTTGTTTGTCTCAGGATCACTCCCGTATTCTCGCGAGTCCCCATGAAAAGGGAATGCTCCGATTATCATCACTGTCATCAAAAAGGACTCCCTTTCAGATTCGGAGGGGAATCAATTTTTGCTGGTGTTGGTGCAATATAAAGTTAATTAAAAACAATCAGAATAAACACAGCCAAAAATAAAGTGAATCCAGACTAATATTGTCAACTGTATATTTTTTTCGAACAAAATCCATTTTGGAAGCATTTCCGGTGTTCTCGTTGTTTCCCTACGAAGAGTCCGCGTGGGATGCTCCCTCTATTCTCGCCGTTCCTTTTGATTACCCGAGGAGTCCTCGGGGAACGGCAAGAATGCGCCTTAGGGGCAAAACAGAACATGGAGCCAAAGAGTAGCTTTCTAGAAAAGCGGAAATCAATCAGTCACTTGTTATCAGAGAACAGTTCTGATGGTAATAAGAATTTCCGAACGTTCGTCTTCTCCTCAAATACTTTATACTCAATTGTATTGTGTGTACAAATACAGATGTCCTGAATACAAGAGTCTTACCACCCACTGCACCGCCCAACAACCGTACGCGTCACCAAAATAAACTGGTTCCAGTAGCTTCGCAAACCAACCGCCACGCAAATTCGTTTGTAGCTTGTTTTACGAATTTGCTAAACAAAGCCGAGTTATATTTTCTCTTTTTTTGTTTTTTTTTGTTAGTTTGTTATTTAGTATAGTGAAGCAACGCAAATTAGCTGTCAGCTACGATGTTGTCGAAATAAACCTTTCTCTCTCTATCTCTCTCATACTCACTTATAGGCCCGTCTCAGGCTAAGTCACGTGCACACAGTCCGATTTCCGCTGCCAGAGGATACTCGAAACGACAAAATCCGAAATATGCCAAGTCATCCTACCGAAGAACGAGACACGTGACCCAAACTATTCCTCAAAGCTGACTCACAGCCTATGTAAACCAATCACCAACGTTTGTTGTAGTGATGTTTCTGGCTCTTCGCTGAGCACCCGGCGATCTTCATCGGCGCGAAGAGTTAGAGCGTGTTCCACCCTACTTACCGCGTGACGTCACGAATGTTGGCTTCTTGGCGTCAAGGCTAGAACACAATGTTTTTCGGTGAAATATCACCCCACGGAGTAATCCGACCAATCACGTTGCAGAGATTCGTAGTTACCACGCTTCTTGTTTTTGGAAGGGTGGAACACGGGCTTTGTCATCAAGAGCCCTTCTTCGCTTCGGAATTTGGACACGTCGCATGCAGGTTTCCCCTTAATGACGCGAGTTTCGCATGCGTGTTACTGCATGTGAAATCTTACCGGACTGAGCGTGCACGTCAATTAAACTTGTCTTAACTAGTTCGAGCACATCGGAAGACGTTAGAGGTTTCAAAAGTGACCAAGCAAAAAGAGCAGAAGATTAAAAAAATAATAGTACGTGTGGGTTTACTTTGGCTTTATCGTTACTGTAAGCTAAGTGAGAGCAGGTTTTGCTTGACCATATTTTCCACTGATGGATAAACTGCAAAATTTAGAAAGCGGTAAATAAACATAGATTTAGACGGAGGTTTCTAAACGGTTCGCATCATCAAAGCTCCTAACATCGGATATCAATAAAAATAAGAACAAGAGCTGTAAGTTCATATGGCACTTGCAAGGCTTGGTAAAAGGATGAAAGTAGGAATTCTCCAATTTGTAGGTTGGTTGTGATCATTTGTAAGCTAAACCCTTGAGATAAAAATTACGATGGACCCTTGGAAATCACGAGAATGTATCGTTTGGTAAAAAAGTTTTTGTTTGCACTCGGCTGTGACGATGTGCACTTTAAGGGCGCTAGAAATTCATCTTTGATCAAAACCCATGAGGCAAAAATGATCTGGGCCATTTAGGATCATGAATATATATGGTTTGTCAAAACTATTTTTTACTTTTCGGTTAAGATGTGCACTTTAAGGGTGCTAGAAAGTCATCTCTAAAGCCTTTGACGCAAAAATGATCATAGGCTCATAGGGATCATGAAAATGTAGACTTTTCTTAAAAGTATTTATTTTGTGCTTTGCAGTGAAGATGAGTACTTTAAGGGATGGCCGGATCTGGGAAGTTACAAATTATAAGCCAATCTTGTCAAGTCTCTAAAGTTCAAGCCAAGTTTTATCGTCCTGTCACATCTGGAAGTACCTTAAATCGTGGTCAGCGGAGTTCCGCACCCCCTCCAGCTCCCCTCAGAGTGCCCGAATCCAGTTCGGTTTTGTCACTGATGTATCTAGGGCCTACGCTTGTGCTTGTTCTTCCCACCGATTCATCCCGATCCGTCCACTCTCAACAATGTCACACTATTTCCGCCCCCCCCCCCCCCCCCAACTCCCTCCAAAGTCATCGGATTCGTTTCGGACTTGATGTGTGACATCTGAGACACGAGGTCTTTCCAGATGTCAAGTTTCAGTAAGATCCGGTTCCCGTTCAAAAGTTTGTCATACGTCAATATTCAGGATTACCCCTTCCTCCACTCCCCCCACGGTGGTCGGATCGGAGAAGTAACTATTGCCATGTTAGTTTGGTCGGGTCCCTAATATGCCTGCAAAGTTGCATCGTCCTAGCACATGTGTAAGCATCTTAACTCGGGATCACCGGAATTCCAGAACCCTCCCCCCAACTCCCCCCACAGTGCTCAGATCCGGTCCGGTCTTGTCACTGGGGCTTGTGCTTGTTCTTCCCACCATGTTTCATCCCGATCCGTCCACTCTGACCATGTCGCGCAATTTCCAGTTCCCCCCGTCCAACTCCCCCCAAAGTTATCGGATCCTTTTCGGACTTGATGTGTGACATCGGAGACACGAGATCTTTCCAAATATTAAGTTTCATTAAGATCCGATTCCCCGTTCAAAAGTTAGACATACGTCAATATCGGGGTCGGATCAGGTCGGATCGGGGAAGTGACTATTTCCAAGATAGTTTGGTCGGGTCCCTAATATGCCTGCCAAGTTTCATCGTGCTAGCGCATCTGGAAGTACCCTAACTCGAGATCACCGGAATTCCAGAACCCTCCCCCCAACTCCCCCCACAGTGCTCAGATCCGGTCCGGTCTTGTCACTGGGGCTTGTGCTTGTTCTTCCCACCATGTTTCATCCCGATCCGTCCACTCTGACCATGTCGCGCAATTTCCAGTTCCCCCCGTCCAACTCCCCCCAAAGTTATCGGATCCTTTTCGGACTTGATGTGTGACATCGGAGACACGAGATCTTTCCAAATATTAAGTTTCATTAAGATCCGATTCCCCGTTCAAAAGTTAGACATACGTCAATATCGGGGTCGGATCGGGTCGGATCGGGGAAGTGACTATTTCCAAGATAGTTTGGTCGGGTCCCTAATATGCCTGCCAAGTTTCATCGTGCTAGCGCATCTGGAAGTACCCTAACTCGAGATCACCGGACTGACCGACAGACCGACAGAAAAGTTATCGGTATATGGTACTTGGCCGGAAGGCAAGGGCCATAAAAAGCGGAGAAACCTTTTGGTTTGACGAGGATTCTTGTCTATGATCGGGATCGGGGAAGTGACTATTTCCAAGATAGTTTGGTCGGGTCCCTAATATGCCTGCCAAGTTTCATCGTGCTAGCGCATCTGGAAGTACCCTAACTCGAGATCACCGGAATTCCAGAACCCTCCCCCCAACTCCCCCCACAGTGCTCAGATCCGGTCCGGTCTTGTCACTGGGGCTTGTGCTTGTTCTTCCCACCATGTTTCATCCCGATCCGTCCACTCTGACCATGTCGCGCAATTTCCAGTTCCCCCCGTCCAACTCCCCCCAAAGTTATTTAACGTCGATTCTAGAAGGTTAATGAGTTACTGTGTTGTTAAGAATGTTATCCCGCTTCTGGACCCCATTGTTAAGATTACATCCCACTTCTAACACGATGGTTAAGAATGTTGAACCTGGAGGAAGTTTCGAACATCTGTTCTTACACCTTGTTGAGAGAATGGACGAGTGGAGGCGAGGTTTAATGAAGATAAGGCTCCTGGGATGTGGGCTGAAGACATTCTGACACCGTAGGTGCCAACTAGCCCCAGGACCAGTCAGGAAACCGGACAAAAGAGACAAGGGAAAGTCTCAGAGAATTTTATAGCTCAGCCGCAGTCAATCCAGAAATCCCTAATCAAGCTGGTTCACACATTCTAGCGAAGCTGGAATTCACATATCCAGTCAAGCCCGAGGCCTACTAGCCGAGATGGACCATAACGTCTATAGTTAATTTATCTCATGTAAATCGTGTACAAGAGTGTGACACATATAATATAGCGCTAATGGGTCCCTAACTAAATATATAAACTGGTCCTTACCATAAATTATAATACAGAGTAACTGAGGTCTTGCTCCGACCAAGGATGAAAGAGAACTCTCTTGGCTGCGGATTCATTACGCAGCCAAAATACTTAGAATGAAATGGATCAAAGCCTGACCTCGGGTTAGCCAGCAGCTAACTGAAGCTAGTGGATAAAGACCGAGTGACCTATTGTCACGATGCCGGGAAATTAATGATGGTGATGGAAACCGAAGAGATATATAGAAAAGTAGGCGATAGATGGAGGGAATAACTAGGAGGACTATTGCAGAGCAAAGTGCTATGGGATGTCTCCATAACAGTGTTAAATGCGAGTACATCCATTTCAACCCTTCGTCAAACTGTTCAAATACATCCAATGCTTCAATCTCTCTTGGTTTATTTATGATCAGCTGAACCAACTCTCTACGATGGCTTGGCATTACTTTCAACGCTACACTTTCAAAAACTTGCTCTTCGATTGTTAAAGACGTATGTACATCTATCCGTATCGCTTATGGACTCATTGTCCCGAACCGTGGGCGGCTGGGCGATACAATCGGAAAGCTTTAGGAAATTAATACAGCTCTTTTTGTGCTCCATCCATTTTATTTCGCTCTGGTCGTGCATGTTCTACGGAAGAAGGAGTTGCAGCAGATGAGAAAGTGCTATTTTAAGAATGCGAAGCACCTGCTTTATTTGTCAAAGTTATACCACAGCCACATGCTAACGGAGCGATTCCAAGTTAAAGATGCAAGCTTCACACTTTTGGAAATTTTGTCGGCTCATCCAAAAATCAGGGACAACAGGGCCCAGCCAGCACATGATACTCTACATTCTTTTCTGGCCGATGAATGAAAGATTTTATATTGTATTTGTTGTGTTTTATTTAACTCTTTATTTTATTTTACATACTCCGCTTTTCAAATGGCGGGTCGAAGCAGATTACATACTTACTTACTTACGTTCTTAGCACACTTTGAGAGTTATAAGATCTCCGATAGCCATGTGTCCGGAACCATGTGTACCCGGTCTCCGAAACCATGTGTACTTGGTTGTACCAAGAACAAATAATCTGATAGAACCTCCGTCGTTTGTCCAATGAAGCGACTATGGATACCCCGATAAAACTGAGCGGAGCTAGAGGCACATGCTGTGAGGTTTGAGTTGATACCCGTCTACTTCCCCCTTCGCCGTTGTACAAGCCAGATGAAGAAAAACGTAGGATGCCTGCAGGGCTGGATAACCCGGTCTTCAGCTCGTTATACGTGACGTAACAATGGTAGACAACCAATCAGCTCTAAAGGACGACTCAGACGACGTTTGGATTCTTCTGTGGAGTTTTACTGCGATACAGCTGTTTTATAGAGGTAACAAATTATGATTCTGCGCATCTCGTCTCGTTTGCATTGGGACGGAGTATCAGAATTTATTTGACTCCGCATGGTCGTATTACATAGATAAGGAGGTGAAGGTTCTATCAGGTTATTTGTTCTTGGTTATACTTAAGTTGCGTTTTATCGGATATAGTTTCGGTGCAGTTCCACTCTTGTTTTCTTAATACCGTGTTGTTCTGTCCAAAAGTTGTGCCTTGTACCGTTTGAAGGGTCGATCCCAGGTAATGTAGTTTCAGAGCCAAAAACTCATACATCAAACTTCGTCGAAAAAAGTAGTTCTATTTTGTTCTTCACTTTCGTCAGTTCCAGAAAAATAATGGACTTGGAAGAACTTTTGCACCATAGTTTTATTTTGACATTTTTTTTTTCAGATCAGCACGCTGGACGTAAACTTAGTAACGCGTGATGACGATATGAGGCGAAAGATCAAGGCCGATCCCATTCGGGCGGAAAATGTTGTGAAAGCCCGGTGGTACATTGCGACAATCACAATGCTCAAGGTAAGCTGAGTCTATCAAACTGAAATCAACCACAATGTTACCCCTCCGGTATCTAAAACTGAGATTAAATGTATAGCTTTTTCGAAAGTGACAGGAAATGTTCTACTGGCATTGCTGCTGGCTGTTTACACACTGCGTATATCCGAGCATATTTTACGCACGTATTTGTGCTTGAAAAGATATCTAGCAGTAGCAGCTACGGACATATTTGAGAACTCGGTCCGTTTTGTATATGCAGTAGAAGTATGTTAATTTGAAAAGTTACTTAAATTTGAACAGTGCAGTTTTGGGCTGAACGATACAGTGAAGAAACAAAATAACTATTCAGGTGTTTTCAGAAGCCCTTAATTACCTACTTTGGCTAAATCATAGTTCACTTTAGTCACAGCAGTCCAAAGTCAACAAACGTTCACATAAGCATACCTCTACCGAATGAATGAATATGTTTATTACCCATCTTTACATAAAATGTCACCGATGGAGTATAAAAAAAGAAATAAAGAAGTAATGCAATACATCCGTATTGCATTAGGTCAGAAATAAAGAAATAATGCAATACATCCGTATTGCATTAGGTCAAAAATAGAATATGGAGCAATGCTAGCAACCAGAAGTTCAAAACAGCTCATGTCGTTCCTTGAAACAGTTCAAGACAGAGCTATCAGGATCCCCTCAGCTTGCACAAGCACACACCCAATACAAAGCTTTGTCAGCTAGCTAATCTACCCACAATCAAATACTTCACACAAATTCAAAGCTACGGTCGAACCCACGTCGTGCAAAAATAGGTGATAAAAGACAACTGCACGTCCTTCCGACTTAGAAGCAATCACGCAAATCGAGCTCAGCAAAAACAAGACCAAAGGTTTCGATGGGATCCCAAAAATTCAGTATCTGATCCAGACAACTGGGTCTTGTCTTAGCCAGATCCAGTCATCGCCAGACTCCTTGAACATTTTTACAATTAAAATTCAGAAACAGATTAAGGCCAAATAGCTACTCATCTTAGAAAACCAACTTCAGATATGGATTCAGCATGTGTGTTTACCCGTATAAGTCATATCTGTTTTGACGAAAACTTCCTGCCACTTCTGCCAATCTCCTGGTTTCGGCCGAACTCCATAACTACTTGTCCGGCGAAAAAAGAAAGCTCAAAAACGAACTCAGGGTATCTTCTTTCCCCAATAATGAATATCTAATCAACTTCAAATAAAAATTTAACTTATAAAAAAATTTCCTACTCTAGCCGGATTCCGGTCGAACTAAATTTCCGGGTAAAATATGATTGTCAAACAAGGATTCAGCATCTCTCCTTACCCTTAAATCGGTTATCTAATCAACTAGAAATAAAACTTAAGCTTCTAACAATTTTCCGGTTCTGGCCGGATTCGGGGGAAACTAGATTTCCAGGTAGAAATTTTTTTCACATAAGTGTTCAGCATGTCTTCTTGCCCTAAATCGAACATCTAATCAACTCCAAATAAAACTTTTAATTTTAACAAACTTTCCGGTTTGGGCCGGATTCCGGGCGAACTACTTGTCCGTGGAGAAAATGGTTTTCACCATCGTCCTCAGCATGTCTTCCTACCCCTAAATCGAACATTTAATCAACTTCAAATAAAAAAAATTTCACCATAGTGTTCAGCATGTCTTCTTACCCCATAATCGACTATCAAATTAGCTGTTTCAAAATATTTTGTTTTTCCCTTAATTTGAACCCCCTCCCCCACCCCTAAATGTAGGGCTACAAAGCCCATCTACGAACTTGACTGGTCCTACGACAGACGGACAACTTTTGCGATGTCATAGGTATCCCTCCACTTACGTTTTGGGATCACAAAAAGAGAAAAAGCCGCCTATCGGATGAAAGCACTTGCAACTGCGAAGCTTAACCTACTCAATCAAGCGGGTAATTCCTCCTGGGCCCTGTGCCCAGTCGAGCTGCCGTCATCTACCCATCAATCACAAGAAGAGGATCATTCCTCCTGGGCTCTGATCTCAGTCGAGGTGCCATTGTCAACCCACCAACCACACGAAGACGTTGCGGTAGTGCCATCTGCACCCCGTACTGTCCACTTCTGCCGCCGCTAGGAAGCGCTACTCCCCTTCCGTTTAATATGTTTAATTTTTTTATACTGTAGGGGCTACTGTCCGTAGTTTACTCTTGTATTATTTGTTAACTCTTTGACTTATCATGACTCATCCATGATCATGAGTCATCTACACTTTTTTTCCGGCCCTAGACCGGCCAACAACACTTTTTACCTAAAGGTTGTCAACTTTGTAAGTATCAGTAAATAAAACCTTTTAATAATAATAATAATAATATAATTGCAATAATAAGGCTTTCGCCCTTTTGTTTATATACGAACCATAGGTTATTGTATGAGTCTCATATAAAGCTCCTTAGAGTGGGCTGGCCTGTAAGGCCTGGTGTATGGTGGGTGGTTGATAGCCTATTGTGGGTTCGGTCTGAAAACCATAGTGTGAATTGACCTGGGGTATCAATAATGAACCCGGGAAGTTCTGCACGTGTAGTAGGCCATCCGGATTACGATGATTGTATATTTGGAAATTTACCATCTTTTGTAAGGCCTACTACTGCCCTCGCCATAACATCAGGTTGACAATGCATCTTCACATGCAAATACAGTCGTCGTAACAAAGAGGACAATGCCTCTTGGGCTCTGATCCCAGTTGAGATTCGATCATCAGTCCCACCGTGCACAAGAAGAGGATAATTTCTTTTGGGCTATGATCCCAGTCGAGGTGCCACTATCCAGTCCATGAAGCTCAAGCAAGAAGAGGATAATTCATCCTGGGTGGCGACTGGCGATCCCAGTTGAGGTCCAGTGACCGATCCATCAGCTAGAAGAAAACCAAGTAGAAGGCGGGAAAGGGTCGCGCTACCGAGCTGTCCCGATGCCATAAATTAATAGAAGAAACAGCTAGGGATCTTTTCAAGCGCAAAAAGGTGCGTAAAATACGCTTGGAACTGACGCAGTGTGTAAATACACCCTGATCCGCTGTAGATCGGAAGGGCACAACCAGTTTAAACCCGTGACACTGGAGCATCAGGACTGAAAGGATAACCACCTGCGACCCCGATCTTTGTTTAATATCGCGGCCACCGACGGACTTCTGGTGAATTTCTCACAACCAATGGGTTACCCACTCTCCAGCACCTGCTGTACACCCTTTCCCGACACCGGCCGAAATCAGCGGTGCCGTCCATAAATTAGGCGCTTCATCTTTCCACGCTTCTAAACATGCTGTTTAATGTTCGAACAAGTGGCAACAGGGGCCGGCGCCAGCACCGGTCACAAAACCCATTTCACCGTGATATACTCCCCGCCGATTTTCTCCCCTCCCGAATTCGTCTTCCTCGTCAAGCTGCCAACCCTGTGCCTCGTTTAGAACCGGTGGTAGCTTTGCGAACAAGGTATGCTCAGAGTTTCATCCCCTCGTTTGTTCGTTAATATAACTCGGAGTGCTTTTGAACGTTAATTTTTAGGTTATTTGTATTTTATTAATCATAGTCTAGCATGTTATTGACCATATTTATCATAAGACGTCGGTATAAATGTCGCAAAATTGTATATATTTGTAGATTGTTCTGTTATGACGTTATGTTTTGACGTAAAAACAACCCATCGGCTTGTCCGTTATCTGTTTTTTAGATTATATTGAATTGAATTGAACTTACTATACGCAAAATCAAGATTGGTCAACCCCTCGGGTTGAACAAGTTCGTTGTATAACTCCAACTTTACATGCGAGGTTTCTCTTTTTTGACGACGGTCTACTAGCTACATCCTGGTAGTGGAAGCTGAAAACTCAATGTCTCTTATTTATAGCAAATAAACCGTAACTTGGACACCATAGTTCTCCCATTCCTCATCCTGCATGGGGAAAAGGACCAGCTGTGCGACCCCGAAGGGTCCAAGACATTATATGCCCTAGCGGCATCGCCAGATAAGGAACTAAAGGTAAGCCCGACTTGATCTTCCCCTTCGCTAACCAGTACCAGTACCAGTACTGCTGCCATGCGGTCGTCAAAACTTGGCGACTGTTTAGTCCACAGTCTACGAAGGGACTGCACTTCTCGTACTTTACTGGTGGCATAGTCTATCTGGCTTAAAAAGGAACCAACAAAAATGACAAACATACTAGGGTTGCGTTCCGCAGACTTAACTATTGTTAACAGTACTGTCAGAAGTTTCATAACAGATCGCGCATAACACTTTCAAGAATAACACCTTTTCACTTAGAAATAAAGTGTTAGGACCAATCTAGAGACCAAATTTTGGGCTGCAGGCCCAAATTTTTTTATAAAATTGTCTAGAGCTTGTGCTTGTTCTTACCACCAAGTTTCATCCCGATCGCTCCACTCTGAGAGTTTCACACGATTTCCGGTTCCCCCCTCCTACTCCCCCCCCCCCCCCCCCCCCCCAGATTCATCGGATCTGGTCCGGAATCAAAACGAGACATCTGAGACACGAGATCTTTCCAGATATAAAGTTTCATTATGATCCGATCAACCGTTCGAAAGTTATGAATGTCCCTATTTTCCGGATTCCACCACCTCCCCCTCCCCCCACGATGGTCGGATCAGGCAAGTGACTATTTCCAAGCTAGTTTGGTCGGCTCCCTGATATGCCTGCCAAGTTTCATCGTCCTAGCGTATCTGGAAGTACCCTAACTCGCAAACACCGGACTAACCGACCGACAGAAATGTGATCGGTATATGGCACTTGGCCGGAAGGCAAGTGCCAAAAAAACAGCTAGGTAAACTTTTTCCTATTTTGGCTACAAGTCAATGGGACTAGAGAATGGCTTAAGGTTGAGAATTTGTTAAAAGTCGAACTTGGTTTTAAGTATTCAAGTTTTAAGAACAGGAAAGTGTAAACAGTAAATAGTGCGGGTCGTGCTTTACGAAGGAATATCCAAAGTTTTGTCGGTTGAAATTCCGCTTCCTTGTGTCAAATGTTCCCATTTGCTGAAAGTGCAGCTGCAGCATTTTCATAGTAGTGAACATCGCTGGATCCTTTCTATACCAGGGGTTCGTTCCAGCTCCTCTTCCAAGTTACTACGTGCGACGTCACAAATAATCTACTACCTTGGAACGGTCTAAGTTACGACGGGACGAGATAACGAGTGTTTATTAAGAGCAAGAAGAGATTCGGAAGAGAACGGAAAAACTCTGTTAGTTTTTGCTGTAAAAAACGGTTCGATAATTATTTTGAAACAGATTCTTCAACTGAAGGAGAAGAGGAGTTAATGCTTCAGGCTTGTTAATGGAGCCGCGCCGTTGACTATGCCCGTGAGTTCTTTGTAGTTATTCCGGCTGTGTCGTTTTGGTCGCTAAATCCTTATTTTCACGTCCAATTGTTTCCTAGCCGGAATCGTTACTGTCTTTCCTATTCCCGTGCAAAATTCTTAGCACAATGACTGACCACGAATGGAACGCTCAAGATTCTAGATTCCCCCGCCCCCCCCCCCAATTTTTTGAGCTGCATGCCCAAGTTTTTTATTCAAACAATGTTTACAACGGATACGTCAGCTATGATTTTTCATCAGCGATATTTCGGCCCTTCTTGGCAAGGGTCCTCGTCAGGCTGTCAATCCTCTAGATCAACTGATCTAGAGGATTCCTCTAGATTCCCCGCAGTTGATCTAGAGGATTGACAGCCTGACGAGGACCCTGCCAAGAAGGGCCGAAATATCGCTGATGAAAAATCATAGCTGACGTATCCGTTGTAAACATTGTTTGAATAAATGTTTCAAAGTCAGCTTGGGCTCAAAGAATATTTACCAAGTTTTTTTTATAAAATTGTTTTTTATTTTTACGATACCAGAATTATTCCGGTATGTTTACGGGGATTCGGTAGTTACACAGCATCCCAAATAGGCTATCGGTAGGGGAGAGGGGGACAGGTCCGGACATCGGCTCTGCAAACCTCCCTGTCGAAATATAACTTACGCGAAATTATTTTTTTAGAGCTGTTACACTTATACGCTTCTTTTGTAAAAAAAATTCCTGCAGTTACACTCGTACTATCATAGTGAAACGATGTTAGTGTCACTTTTTTTGCGCGAAATGGAGTTCTACGTCATGGAGTTGGCACCTCATTTTGGTAGTTCCGAACCCACTTATATCGTCGGTGATTTCTATTTATGTAGTTTAAGATTGGCTCTACCATGTCGAATAAGAATTTCCGTGATTGATACAAAAGTGTGAGAGTTACAAATTTGTTTCTGTGAAAACAGCACCAGGGGGCAGGTCCGGACAACAACGCTTGAGGCAGGTTCAGACAGCAAAGCTGAATGGAAAAAATAAAAAAATAACGAAAGAAGATAAAATCGGAAAAGGGAAGAAAAAAAGTCAGCAAAAAGGCTCAGAAAGCCTTTAAGACCGATTCTGGAAGAAAAAAAAGTCACATTCAGACCCAGCGGTAACAGCATATCCGGATGATAATAACAGATGTTGATACAGTGACGGTATACTTGTGGAGTTTTGCCAAACGGAAGCAAATGAACGAAACTGAATTGAGGCAACGAAAGCAAATGAAAAAATGTGTATACAACTTTCTTGAAAGTCCTTCCTGGGTTAAACAAAAGTGATTTCCGGAACTGCCCCAGCCATGTCCGAACCTGCCCCCGGTTTTGGGGCAGGTCCGGACGAAAGTAGCTAATAGGAAAATAAGATCTGCAAAGAAATTGTTACAGGTAACAAGATTCTACTAAGCAACAATAGCAGCTAAGATATGATTCTAAACAGTCGAAAAAAAAGGAATGAACAGACCCTAAAACAAAATCTTGGTATCCAAAAAAGCAAAAACGTAAGAAACCTGCCGCCCTCTCCCCTACAAATCTGCTAGGTATAATGATCGGGATTCGGTATAATTGCGGGATTCGGTAGTTATCACGAATTCGGTGAGCGAATTCACTGAAAATATTTGGTTATTTTTCGATCCCAGAACTATTCGGTATATTTGTGGAGATTCGGTGTTTTTATTCGATATAATTTTCAGGGTTTAGTAGTCACCACGTTCCAGTTTCGAAGAAATTATACCGAAGATGAAAATTATTCGGTAGTCTCCTATAAAAAAATTATTTGGTATAATAGCCGGGGTTCTGTAGTTATACAGAATCTCGAATATGCTATCTGTCTAAAACTTATTCGGTATAATAACTGGGATTCGTTCATTTATTCGGTATAGTTGCCAGTATTCGGTAGTTACCACGAACCTCGAAACTCGAAGAGGCCGAGTGAAGAACTGGTTGCAGACGAAAGGACTGATCTATGATTTCATCGATAGTCCTTACTTTTATTTTGGATCCCAAACGACGCTCTAACCATAAATGTTCCGAAAATCCGCCTGCGGCGCTATTCATAATATTCTCTATTTTGTGCAAGGGCGATTCAATTAACTGGGGTTTTAAGCCAGTTCTAAGATAGGGAATTGAGACACATTAAAAGCTAGAATCTGCATGGAAATAGTTAAATTTGGCAGGAAAAAGTAAACATAAAAAATCTCGCCTACGGCGCTTACTGTATGCGATCATGGGTGGTATTGACTACGCCTACAGTAGGTCCTGCAGCCGAGACGTCGCTCCATCCGGTTTCTGGAAATTCTTAGGATCTTATTTGACGGTGCAAAATAGATAAGTCAGCTACATTTTATTAGAGCTATATTTCGGCCCTTCTTTGCAAGGGTCCTTTTCAGGCTCAAGCTGGAAAATGAACTTGTGAAAAATCATTTAAAGATTCTTCCCTAAGTAAGTAAGTAATTTATTTTTGACCCGCCATTTTCAGAAAGCGGAGTAAATGTAGAAAATAAATAAAACACATGAACATACACAAAAAGACACTTAATTTCAATCGTCTGCCAGGAAAATATTCTTTGAGCCCAAGCTGACTTTGAAACATTTATTCAAACAATGTTTACAACGGATACGTCAGCTATGATTCTTCATCAGCGATATTTCGGCCCTTCTTGGC
This sequence comes from Branchinecta lynchi, assembly GCA_023053575.1. Taxonomy (NCBI): domain Eukaryota; kingdom Metazoa; phylum Arthropoda; class Branchiopoda; order Anostraca; family Branchinectidae; genus Branchinecta; species Branchinecta lynchi. Next base: position 7,945,823 of record JAKZAP010000016.1, read on the forward strand.
AAGGGTCCTCGTCAGGCTGTCAATTCTCTGGTTCAACTTCGGGGAAGGAATCAAACCTGTAATATCGCTGATGAAGAATCATAGCTGACGTATCCGTTGTAAACATTGTTTGAATAAATGTTTCAAAGTCAGCTTGGGCTCAAAGAATATTATCAATAAAGATTACAGGTTTGATTCCTTCCCCGAAGTTGAACCAGAGGATTGACAGCCTGACGAGGACCCTTGCCAAGAAGGGCCGAAATATCGCTGATGAAGAATCATAGCTGACGTATCCGTTGTAAACATTTTTTGAATAATAGTCTGCCAGGAAGCAGTGTAGAAGGTCGTGCGCTGGTTGGGCTCTTAAATATCTGATGGTATGAACTTCTTCTCTGAAAATTGGTTGGACTTAAAGCTGGTGCTATGATTTCATTCTGAACATTTCTGAAGTTTTTGTTGTTCGATTGGGTCGTCGAAAAGGTAGAGATTCTTCTGCATTTTGATTTTGAAGTCACCTGTCTCTTCTTCTTCTTTCCAGCTAAGATGGATACTTGTTGGCGGTATCTATGGGCGATTTGAAGTTCCGTACTGTGGTGATAGATGTTCCTTCGACCCAAGCTGACTGCGAATTAGATTTGACGGTGCAAAACGGATAAGACAGCTACATTTTATCAGAGCTCTATTTCGGCCCTTCTTGGCAAGGGTCCTCTTCAGGCTCAAGCCGCTCAAGCTGGAAAATGAACTTGTGAAAAAAAAACAGTTAAACATTCTTCCGTTTTGCACCGTCAAATATGATTCGCAGTCAGCTTGGGCTGAAGGACTATCGATAACTTAGGATCTTGGTTACCCACGATAAAAGAATTTCTAGGAGAAGCAGTTAAATTGTAGCCTACAGGAAACAAAAACAAGTTGGATTTACAAAATCTTCGCCTGCCGCGCTCCATTTAATTTTGTCTGGGGTATAAGAAATAGTAGATGCTACTGCAATCGTGCCCGGTCAGAGGCGTTACTAGCCAAAATGTTTGGGGGGGGGGGGGGACGAGGCATTTACCGACTGGCTGGTAATTTTTACCGACTTTTTCTGCAGAACAAACGACTGTTTTCAACAAAAAAAATTACATTTTTTTTTTTAAATCGACTGATTTTCAGAGAACTTACACTGATTTTCAGAACAAGAGCTATGAGCTCATATGGCACTTGTACGAGTAGGCTGTACAAGAAAGTAGATGAGAACGTCACAAAATACACCCGCCATCCAAAAAGGCGGTTCGGAAATAGAAATAAGATATTTAGTTTCACTCATTTCTGAGCAGTTCCGGCATCGTCTCGATTGTCTGTAGCAAATGCACATGACTGTTCAAACTTTCATCCCAATAAATCCATTTGTTTGATCCCTAGACGTGCTACACGATTTCCGGTACTCACTCTATTTCCACCTACCGTGGCCGAATCTGGTTCGGAATAAAAAAAAATCGGCCACCTAAAGCATATTCGTTTATACCATCTACCAAGTTTCACTCGAATCTGAGCATTTTTGGAAAGTTCCGGTACCCCCCCCCCCTTCCCACCAACGTTGTCGGAGCCGGTTCGGGCCCAATCTCTTAATTCCCTCATCAAGTTTGACTGAAATTGGAGCATAGCCTATCTGCAAGTTTCCAGTACCCCCCCCCCCCCCTACCTTGGCCGACTCCGGCCCGGACGCCAAATAACAAATCTAGGCCGCATAAACTCGGCACTGTCGAATTGCATCTCATTCGGTCCATCCGTTTGGTTTTTGTGCATGTCAAAAGTCCCCCCACCCCCAATTCCCCTAATCGTGGTCGCATATGGTTCGAACGCATGTTTTACATGTCGAGGCCATCGATTCGTATCACCCATGAAGTTTCACTCGAATCAGACCACTCGTTCGCAATTTATAGAAGTCAATTTCCATATTTCTCTTCTCTTGCTCCCCCAAAACTGCTCGGATCTAGGAACGGAAGTTTCCGGGGGTATGTTGTGTCAGGTTTTTAAGTCAAGATAATTCGGGTCGCTAATATGCCTGCAAAGTTCCGTTGTCGTTTTACATCTGGAACTATTCTAACTCACGACTACCGGAATTCCAGGAAACCCCCTCCAACTCCCCCCACAGAGCCACGAAACCATCTGGCTCCGTCAATTTCATCTAGGCCTAATGCTTGTTCCATCCATTAAGTTTCGTCCCAATCCCTCTGCTTTTAGAGTTTCTTGAGTTTCCCCCCCCCCCATCCCCACAGGTATCGGACCCGACCCAGACGTGACACTGAACGTCCGAGGCGATAGCTCAACAGACAAGTTTCATTCAAATCCGATCACCTGTTCAAAAGTTATGCACGCCACTAGATTCCGGACTCCCCATCCACCCACTCCCCCCACGATGGTCGGGTCGGGGAAACGGCTGTTCTCAAGTCAATCTGTTCGGATCCCTGACATACCTGCCAAGTTTCATCGCCCTAGGACATCAGGAAGTATGCCGAACTCGCGGGATCGCTAGAAATCCGGACCCCCACCCCAACTCCCCCACAGTGCCCTGATCCGGTCCGGTTATGTCAATGACGTGTCGAGGACCTGTGCTTGTTTTTTCCACCAAGTTTCATCCCGATCCCTCCACTTTAAGCGTTTCTCAAAATTTCCGGTTCCCTCCTCCAACTCCCCCCAGTGTCATCGGATCCGGTCCGGTTATGTCAATGACGTGTCTAGGACCTGTGCTTGTCTTTCCCACCAAGTTTCAACCCGATCCCTCCACTTTAAGTGTTTCTCAAAATTTGCGGTTCCCTCCTCCAACTCCCCCCCAGTGTCATCGGATCCGGCCCGGATTTAAAGTGAGGTGTCTGAGACACGAGGTCATCCTAAATATCAATTTTCATCAAGATCCGATCACCCGTTCAAAAGTTATGCACGCCACTAGATTCCGGACTCCCCATCCACCCACTCCCCCCACGATGGTCGGGTCGGGGAAACGGCTGTTCTCAAGTCAATCTGTTCGGATCCCTGACATACCTGCCAAATTTCATCGCCCTAGGACATCAGGAAGTATGCCGAACTCGCGGGATCGCTAGAAATCCGGACCCCCACCCCAACTCCCCCACAGTGCCCTGATCCGGTCCTGTTATGTCAATGACGTGTCTAGGACCTGTGCTTGTTTTTCCCACCAAGTTTCATCCCGATCCCTCCACTTTAAGCGTTTCTCAAAATTTCCGGTTCCCCACCCCAACTCCCACACAGTGCCCTGATCCGGTCCGGTTATGTCAATGACGTGTCTAGGACCTGTGCTTGTTTTTCCCACCAAGTTTCATCCCGATCCCTCCACTTTAAGCGTTTCTCAAAATTTCCGGTTCCCTCCTCCAACTCCCCCCAGTGTCATTGGATCCGGCCCGGATTTAAAGTGAGGTGTCTGAGACACGAGGTCATCCTAAATATCAATTTTCATCAAGATCCGATCACCCGTTCGCAAGCTAAAAATACCTCAAATTTTGGCTTCACCCTCCCTCCACCCCCCCCCCCCCAGATGGTGGAATCGGGGAATTGATGATTTCCTATTTAAGCTGGTCGGGTCCCAGACATGCCTGTCAATTTCCATCGTCCCAGCACATCAGGAAGCACGGAACTCGCGAGAGCACTACAAATTCGGACTTCTCCCCCCCCCCCCCCCAACTCCCCCAAAGTGAGCGGATCCGTTCCGGTTATATCAGTCACGTATCTAGGACTTTTGCTTGTACTTTCCACCAAGTTTCATTCGGATCCCTCCACTCTAAGTGTTTTCCAAGATTTCCGGTTTCCCCCTCTAACTCCCCCCAGTGTCACCGGATCCGGTCTGGATTTAAAATGGAGGGTCTGAGACACGAAGTCCTTCCATGTATTAAGTTTCATTAAGATCCGATCACCCGTTCGTAAGCTAAAAATATCTCATTTTTCCTATTTTTTCCGGATTCCCCTCCCTCCACTCCCCTCCAGATGGTCGGATCGAGGAAGCGACAATTTCTAATTTAATCTGGTCCAGTTCCTGATATGCTTGCCAAGTTTCATCGTCCTAGCTTATCTGGAAGTGCCCGAACTAGCAAAACCGGGACCGACAGACCGACAGACCGACAGACCGACAGACCGACTGACGGACAGAAATAACAATCGCTATATGGCACTTGAGTAAGCTCAAGTGCCATAAAAACCGACTATTGTGACGAAAAATCGACCAATTTTCAGAAAAAACGACTGTTTTCATTAAAAAAATCAACTGTTTTGACGAAAAATCGCTCGACTCGGTTATTTTTTACCGACTGGCCGACAGCATTGTGGGGGGGGGGGCGTCCCCACACCCCCAGTCGTGACGCCACTGTGCCTGGTAACATATTCTCCAAGTGGACTTGGCAAAAAGGACGCCTAGTAGATGACTGATTTTTCTTTCATTCTGCCCTTTACGTTATCCTCGTACGTAATCCTTTCTGTTCAATAATTTGTCTTTTTATACCAAAATGAGATTGGGCATCCCCTCGAGCGTTGTCATAGTGCATAGTGAATAGCAGGGTCGTTTCTTCTGATCACAGCCTGAAGAAGGCCCTTGCCAGGAAGAGCCGGAATATCGCTGAAACAAATCACAGCTGACTAAACTGTAAACAAAAATCTTGCAGTATTTGCTACTGGGATTAATCTTGTCTCTAAAAAGATAATCTTACCTCTAATTCGGATTAACTTTATCTTAGTAGTATCTTAGAAAGAATATTTGCATCACTCGGACTTCAGAAAACCACCTTCTCCCTCGTCAAACAACCACCACCACCAAAAGACGCAGAAAAGCATGCCATACTAGCAATCCATTCATTTCTCCGATGCATGGAACTTGACACCTAGTATGACCAAAATTAAAACCCAATGAAGACTACTACAATTACTCTACCAATCACCACAACAGAATAAGAAAACCGTTAGAAGACCATTGCAGTCCTGAGCAGTCATACTGCGAGGCCGCAAAAGGGAAGAGGCCTAAATGGAGAGTCACGCCGTCCAAAGAGGCACAACATAAAGAAGAAGAAGAAGTAGAGATAAGATTAATCCCAGTAACAAATACTGCAGTTAACTTTAATCCTTAGTCGGAGAAACTTTTTACAGTGTAGTCCATTGAGCGCCATCAAATTTAGTCATGTGGGTCTGCGTTTGGACTTATTCCTTGTGGTTTGGCTCACCTCACATTGACACATTTCTGTTTCCCAGGTAGTCCCCGATGCATACCACGATTTGTACATTGAATACCCTGATGTGCGGAATACAGCGATGGGCGACACAGTTACGTGGGTTGTAAAACGTATATAGTTTATTCCTGTTATTTATTTTTCATTGTTTGTTTATTGGTTATTTATTGAAAACGACAGAAAAGCACAAAATATTATTTGAAGAAAAATACAAGATCTCTGTTTCAACTAAAAATATGAAGTAATCTGTCAAACTGCGCCCATTGACCTTTCCACCAACACGGACCTCAGACCACGATTCACTGTTTTCCATGTGCATTATGCCCCCCGACGGGTGTTCGCGTATCGTGCTATTGATGCGTAAAATCTGTTATCTGAATTTTGCAGAGCTTTTGCAATAAGTAAGTGGGTCTGGGAAAAAGCTTAAATAGCCAAAGCCGTGGATAATTTTTATTTAAAGCAGAGCTTAGTTGTATAGTATTCAGATAGCTTTGAATACTAGAACATAAATAGTAAATAATGCGAGGGGTGCTTTACATGTATTAGCAGCCAGGGGGTGCTCACTTGGCTGGCACCCCATATTAGCAGCAGCGCCGTATCCCGGGGGGGGGTCACTCCCCCCCCCCGATACATACAAAAATAATCACTTTTTATAGGCTTTTCCCTCTGTTCTATGTCTTTTTTGTCCGATCCGCGGGACCCCCCCCCCCCCCCCCGAAATAAATACGGGCCTGATTAGCAACTATTAAGGAGGGATACTGCATGGAAAAGTCATCCAGCAGCCAGCGCTCAGTTCGGTTATTTAGCGAAGGTTATTAGCAGCCAGGGGGTGCTCACTTGGGTGGCACCCCATATTAGCAGCAGCGCCGTATCCAGGGGGGAGGGTCACTCCCCCCCCCCCCCCCCGATATATACAAAAATAATCACTTTTTATAGGCTTTTCCCTCTGTTCTATGTCTTTTTTGTCCGATCCCCGGGACCCCCCCCCCCCCCGAGATAAATACGGGCCTGATTAGCAGCTATTAAGGAGGGATACTGGAAAAGTCATCCAGCAGCCAGCGCTCAGTTCGGTAATTTTTGTTCGGTTATTAGCAGCCAGGGGGTGCTCACTTGGGTGGCACCCCATATTAGCAGCAGCGCCGTATCCAGGGGGGAGGGTCACTCCCCCCCCCCCCGATATATACAAAAATAATCACTTTTTATAGGCTTTTCCCTCTGTTCTATGTCTTTTTTGTCCGATCCGCGGGACCCCCCCCCCCCCCCCCCGAAATAAATACGGGACTGATTAGCAGCTATTAAGGAGGGATACTGGAAAAGTCAGCCCAGCAGCCAGCGCTCAGTTCAGTTATTTTTGTTATCTGTTGCTTATCAGTTTACGTGTTTTTTCTTGAAATTAATTATGGAACGAGTTATTATAATTAAAAGAGGAATAACAAAAAGAATTAATGGAGCTAGCAGGGAAGGAGAGTGGATTAATACTTTAAATGTCGTAAGTTGATTTACATGTTCATGTCAGTATAACTGAAAGCCTGTTTGACAGTACTAAACGAAGAAAACAAGACCAAAGGTATCGATGGGATCCCAAAAATTTAATACTTGATACAGACAATTGGGTCTTGTCTTTGGCAGATCCAGTCTTCCCCAGACTCCTTGAACATATTTACTACTGAAATTTAGAAACAGATTGACGCAAAATAGCTAATCATATACGGATTCAGCATGTGTTTTTACCCCTATAAATGATATCTCTTTTGACGAAATTGATCGAAACTTATTGCCTTACTTCGGCCAAATTCCGGGCAAACCGCTTGTCCGGCAAAAAAAAAAGAAGCAAAGCTCAAAAACGATTTCAGCGTACCTCCTTACCCCTATATCGCACATCTGATCAACTTCAAATGAAACTTGAAATTACGACAAATTTTCAAGTTTCAGCCCGACTCCGGTCGAACTATATGACCGGTCAAAAAATGATTGTCATATACCGATTCAGCATCGTTTGATCTCCGCTAGTGAGAATTTGAGGTACAGTACATGTATCTATCGAGTTTTATGAACCTATAGGTTATATACAGGGGCGTCGCAAGGGGGGGTGCAGCACCCCCCCCCCACCTTTTTGAGATTCGGTAAAATTTTGGGCCGGAGGCCCAAAATTTTACTAAAATTGTTCGGTATTTTTTTCGATTTACGGGGATTCGGTAGTTATGCAGAATCCTAAATAGGCTATCTGTACAAACCTCTTCGGTATAATGATCGGGATTCGTTATAATTGCTAGTATTCGGTAGTTATCACGAATTTGGTGAGAGAGTTTATGAAATCATTTGGTAATTGTTCGATGCCGGAACTATTCGGTATATTTATGGAGATTCCGTAGTTACACAGACTCCCGAATAAGCTATTGGTCCAGAATTATTCGGTGTCATGATTGGGATTCAGTAATTTTCCAGTATAATTTCCAGGATTCGGACGTTAACCACGAATCCTGACTTTTTTTCGAGTTTTGACGAAAGTATACCGAATATGAATATTGTTCGGTAGTCTTTCGATACCAAAAAAATTCGGTACAATAACCGGGATACGGTGGTTATACAGAATCCCGAACACGCTATCGGTCTAAACTTATTCGGTATAATAACTGGGATTCGGTAACTTATTCGTTGTAATTGCCAGGATTCGGAAGTTACCACGAACCTAGAAACTCAGAAGAGGTCGAGTGAAGAGGTCGAGTGACAAAAGGGATGATCTGTGATATCATCGATAGTCCTTACTTTTATTTTGAATCCCAAAAAGACTATCTAGTCATAAATATTTCGAAAATTCGAAAAAAGGGCGCGTCATTTGACGGGGGTTTTAAGCCAGTTTTGGGATTGAGATTTCGAAACATTAAAAGCTAGAATTTGGATGGAAATTAAATTTGGCAGGAAAAAGCATCAAAAAATTTCGCATGCGGCGCTCACTTTATGTTATCATAGATAGTATATTGACTAGACTACAGTTGCTGCTGCTGCCGGAACGTAGCTCCATCCGTTTTCTAGAACTTCTTAAGAGTCTCGGTATTTCATCAACAGTAAATGACCGAATTTGTAAGAGAAGCAGTTAAATTTTAGCCTACAAAAACAAAAAAAATGGATTTCGAAAATTTTCGCCTGCGGCGCTCGATTTAATTTTCTATTGGCTATAACAGATAGTAGCTGATACTGCAATCATGCCCGGCAACGTATTCTCCATGTGGGCTTCGCCAAAACGCCACCTTATAGTTGGCTTATCGTCGTTCATGCTGCCTTTACTCTGCCTACGTAATCGTTTCTGTTCCATATTTTCTTTTATACTCGCCAGCTTTGGCGGTCAGAAATAAATGAAATTAAATGAAATAAAAGATTCGGTAAAATTTTGGCTCTGCACCCCCCCCCCCCACCGAAAATGCACTTGCGACGCCCCTGGTTTTATATATATATATTGGATTGATACCGGGCATTTATTTATTTGCCATTTGAGGAGCCAAGGCATACCTGGCGCCATCTGTTGGATTTTAGCTGAACAGAATGCTCGACTTCTGTGCTTAGTTCGGTTCAGCAAAAATCCAATAGATGATATATTGGCTCCTCAATACGTTCACAGATCGAGCTCTTATGCTATGCAGGGGCGTCGCAAGGGGGGGGTGCGGGGGGTGCAGCACCCCCCCACCTTTTTGAGATTCGGTTAAATTTTGGGCCAGAGGCCCAAAATTTTATTAAAATTTTTCGGTATTATTTCGGTTTACGGGGATTCGGTAGTTATACAGAATCCTAAATAGGCTATCTGTACAAATCTCTTCGGTATAATTATCAGAATTCAGTATAATTGCCAGTATTCGGTAGTTATCACGAACTTGGTGAGAGAATTTACTGAAATCATTTGGTAATTTTTCGATGCCGGAACTATTCGGTATATTTATGGAGATTCCATAGTTACACAGACTCCCGAATAAACAATTGGTTCGAAATTATTCGGTATCATGATTGGGATTCGGTAATTTATTCAGTATAATTTCCAGGATTAGGAAGATAACCACGAATCCTGACTTTGTTCCACTTTCGACGAAAGTATACCGAATATGAATATTGCTCGGTAGTCTTTCGATACCAAAACAGTTCGGTAAAATAACCGGGATACGGTAGTTATACAGAATCTCGAACACGCTATCGGTCTAAACTTATTCGGTATAATAACTGGGATTCGGTAACTTATTCGTTGGAATTGCCAGGATTCGGAATTTACCACGAACCTCGAAACTCAAAAGAGGTCTAGTGAAGCACTGGTCGCAGACAAAAAGGATGATCTATGATATCATCGATAGTCCTTACTTTTATTTTGGATCCTAAAAAGAATATCTAATCATAAATATTTCGAAAATTCCGCCTGCAGCACTTTTCGTAATATTCTCTATTTTGTAGAAGGGCCCGTCATTTGACGGGGGTTTTAAGCCACTGAGATTTCGAAACATTAAAAGCTAGAATTTGGATGGAAATTAAATTTGGCAGGAAAATCAAAAAAAAAATTTGGCCTGCGGCGCTCACTTTATGTGATTATAGGTAGTATATTGACTAGACTACAGTTGCTGTTGCTGTTGCTGCCGGGACGTCAATCCATCCGGTTTCTGGAACTTCTTAAAGTCTCGGTATTTAATCAACGGTAAATGATAGAATTTGTAAGAGGAGCAGTTACATTTTAGCCTAAAAAATGGATTTTGAAAATTTTTGCCTGCGGCGCTCGATTTAGTTTTCTATTGGTTATTATAGCTGTTACTGCAATCATGCCCGGCGATATATTCTCCATGTGGGCTTCGCAAAAACGCTGCCTAATACTTGGCTTATCGTCGTTCATGCTGCCTTTTATTGTTACTCTTCCTATGTAATTGTTTCTGTTCCATAATTTAAAGCTCGAATTCTTAGTTCTAGGATTCGGTAAAAATTTTGAAAGATTCGGTAAAATTTTGGCTCTGCACCCCCCCACCGAAAATGGACTTGCGACGCCCCTGATGCTATGTATTCAGTTTTGACCGAACTAAGGGGACGTTTTGGCGTCAATCAGTTTGACTAGTTGAGCACAACCACTTGGATTACCGCTATTTTTGCGTCAACGGGGTTCACCGATTTTCCATCTTCACGTCAACCTGGAGCCCGATTGACCTTCCGTTTGAACCGAAACAATCGATTAGTTGAACTCCGCTGGTCAACAGAGTTCAACCGGAACCAGCAGTTTCGAAGCGCGATTTTTGAATATTGTCGACATGAATTGTCTGTTTACTATGGATTTGACTTTTCTACAAACATTTATGTCTTTGGTGATGGAGTTTCTGGTAAGTACTATTTAAGGAAGATTTTTTTAGATAGGCTACAGTAGATGCATCCAGTCTCCAATTAAATAACCTGAAACTGGCCTTGAAAATATTAAAAAGAAATTTCATTGCAGTCCCGGTCCTAACCTCAAGTGCCAAGTCAAGAAGCAACTGCCAAAGTCTAGGCTAATGACCTATGACCTATAAGTTCAGACAGTAGGTGGGCTGCAGAAATTCCCTTTTACATTTTGTAGGCCAATGTTAAGGTCAAAGAATTTCAGGTCGAAAGCCGTGCATATCCTGTAGGCTAGGGTAGGAACAACCGTAACTACAAAATCCCCATCCTCATCTTTTGAACATCATTTGTTTGAGTGCCGAACGGGATAGGATGCTAAAACAAGAGCTACGAGCTTATATGGCACTTACGAGTAGGCTGTACAAGAAAGTAGATGAGAATTCTGTTACCCCCCCCCCCCCATGCTTGGATATTCGGACCCTACATGTCATCTACTAGGGCAAATGTATGTATTCAGGCTACACACATTTTCCCTACAGTGGTACTTAAAATTAATTTCCGCACATAGGGTATTTATAGTCGATAGAATTGATTCATTGCAGGTACGTTCCTTCCCCAACGTTGACCCTGGAGTTTGACAGCCTGACGAGAACCCTTGCCAAGAAGGGCCGAAATAACTTTGGCAAAGCATCGTAGCTGAAGTTTCCATTGTATGCGTTATTTGAATAAATCCCCCTATATGGCCGAGTATGACTCAAACCATAAATGTCACTTCTCTGAAATCTGCTCTTCCTGTCCATCATACTAGACTGGGATCGGAGCCGGAGCCTATCGGAGCCTATCTGCAAACTTCCAGTTCCTCCCCACTAAATACCGCTACTGTCCAACTTGCATCACATTCGGTCCATCCGTTTGTTTTTTGTGAATATCAAAAACTTTCAGAGTACCGATACGATCTGGTTCCGTCGATTACGTATCTAGGCCTAATACTTTTTCTCCCCGCCAAGTTCCTTCCCACTCCCTCGACTCTAAGCGTTTCACGAGTTTCCGGTGCCCCCTCCCCCCACAAGTATCTGATTCCGGACTTCACATTGAACATCTGAGATGATAGCTGTTTCTAGCAGCCAAGTTTCATTCAAATTCGATCACCGGTTCAAAAAGTGATGCATGCCAGTAGATTCCGGATTCTCCACTCCCCCCCCCTTCCCCCACGATCGTCGGATGGTGGAAACGACTATTGTCATGTTTCATCGTCCTAGCACATCAGGAAATACCGAACTCGCGGGGTCACCATAAACTTGGACCCCCTCCCCCAACTCCCACACAATGACCGAATCCGGTCCAGTAATGTCAATGACTTGTACTTGTTCTTCCTACCAAGTTTCCTCTAAGCGTTTCCAAAGAATTCCGGTTGCCCCTTCGAGCTCTCTCCAGAATCACCAGATCCGGCCAGGACTTGAAGTGGGATGGCTGAGACACGAGGTCTTTCTAATTATCAAGTTTCATAAAGATCCGATCGCCAGTTCAAAAGCTAAAAATAATTTCCGGGCTCCACTCCCTCCAGATGGTAGGATCGGGGAAGTGACTGTTTCCGGTTTAATCTGGTCGGGTCCCTGATATACCTGCCAAGTTTCATCGTCCTAGCTTGCCCAATAAATACCCATGTTTCATAAGTTCGAAATTTGTGCGACTGTTGATGGGACAAATTCGATCAACTGGTATTTTCACGTTAAACAGTTGGCTGAGCTCAAACCGGTTGACGCCAAAACGTCCCCAAGTGCTCTGTAGTTCTGCCAAAACCTTTATCCGGTGCCTTTTTTCTGAACGACTCGGCCAGAAGTCGAGCATTCAGTTCAGCCGAAATCCAATAGGTGGCGCATGGCATCTAAATGCCCCAGATCAATCCAATGTAGATCGTAAAACGCGATAGATAGCATGCAAGGCACCTATGGCGGAGATCAAACGTTTTTGTCTTTAAAGTTTAACTGAAAAAACTAACTTGTTTTTGTATCATTTAACTAATTACACTGCATTATTTTGATTGTGTTAAGGGATTCTTTTTGTTTACTACTTTCTCTATTATGACGTTCAAAACTTCTACGGCCGTCCTCACAACGCAAAATTCTACTATCTACTATTTGAACATCGGTTATTCGTCAATAGCTGAGCAACGAAGTAACGCATTTTCATGGGGTCTTCAAGCCAATTTAAGTGAATAAGTCAGGGGAAACTAGATGGTCCTGTTACATCCCTTTTCAGTTAAACTTTAAAGTTTCAACTAAAGGGCGTGACTTCCAGCTGAATAGTTATTAAAGGGAGAACGAAAGATAGCCTCTTAAAGCTTCAAAGAAAGGCATAGATCCTTACAGTGCAACTGAAGGGTTGTACCATTGAGAGCGTGATCCACCCTACTTACCGTAGTTACTACGCATGACGTCACGAATTCTTGCTTTTTTCCGTCAAGGCTGGAATGATTATTTTATTTTCCAGCATGATATCATGCCACGTGCGAATCCGACCAATCACGTTGCAGAGATGCGTAGTTACTACGCTTACCACACTCCGGAGCATGGTAAGCAAAAGTAACTATTGGTTACTATTTCGAGAAGGTTGGAACGGTCAGCGTAGTAACTTTTCGTGAGGATGGAACGGAAATAGTAACTAATAGTAACTATTGTTAGAAGGGTGGTACACGCTCTGAAAGTTAATTGAAGGGCTCAATCTTCAAATTTGAAAGGAAGGGTTTTTCCCGCCTAAAGTTGAACTGAGGGTCACAATTGCAACAAAAACTTTTACTCAAGGTTACGCCCTTGAATATTAGTTGAAGGGCATAGTTCCATCAAATTCAACTGTAGGGTTTTAAGGACAAAACTCCTTGAAGTTTGTCGGATCCATAAGGGTTAAAAGGCAAAACTCTTTGTAGTTTAGCTTATATGTCGGATGCGTAAAATTTAACTGAAGGACACTCCTTAAAATTCCAATGACAGATTGTCCCATTAAAGTTTATCTGAAACGCATAGCTTCTTAAAGTTCAAACAAAGGGTTTCAATTAGCCGCGTTCTTTATCACGGGAGTACTCACCGGGTGGTTTCCGGTTCTCCTTATAAGGTGTTTTACATTCAGCGGTGACTGCTCCCCGGTATTTAGTGCTAACCAGAACCGTCTCTGGAATTTGGTTATAATGACGTCACCGGTGAGACAAACAAGAGCTGGAAGCTCATATGGCACTTGTAAGACTTGGTAAATAAGAATGACGATGAACTCTTGGAAATCACGAGATTTTATCGTTTGGTATTGTTTTTTTTTTTGTCTGTAATCATCATAATATAAGCCCTTGAGGCAAGACTGATCATGTGCTCAAGGGGATCATGAAAATGTAGGTTTTGCTTAAAAGTATTATTTGTACTTTGCGGTTAAGATGAGTACTTTAAGGGATGGTTGGATCTGAGAAGTGACACCTTCTAAGCCAATCTTGTCAAGTCTCTAATGTTCAAGCCAAGCTTTATCGTCCTAGCACATCTGGAAGTAGCCTACCTTAAACTGCGATCACTGGAATTCAAGACCCCCCCCCCTCCAACTCCCCCAGAGTGGCCGAATCCGTCGGTTCTATCACTGATGTATCTAGGGCTTACGCTTGTTCTTCCCACCAAGTCTTATCCCAATCGTTATATTTCAAGGGTGTCACAAAATTTCCACCCCCCCCCCCCCCCCCCCCCGACTCCCCCACATTGATCTGATCCTGTACGCAATTGGAATGGGATATCTGGGACACTAGCTCTTTCCAAATATCAAGTTTCATTAAGATACGATTTCCGGTTCAAAAGTTATAAATACGTCAATATTCCGCGTATTCCCCTCATCCACTTTCCCCACTGTAGTCGGATCGGGGAAATGACTATTTGCAAGTTAGTTTGGTCGGGTCCCTAATATGCCTGCCAAGTTTCGTCGTCCTAGCACATGTGTAAGCATCTGAAGTCGGTGACACCGGAATTCTGGAACCGTCCCTCAAACTGCTCGGATCCGGTCCGGTCTTGTCATCTATGTATCTAGGGCTTGTGCTTATTCTTCCCACCAAGTTTCATCCCGATCCGTCCACTCTGAACATGTCACACGATTTCCGGTTCCCCCTCCAACTCCCCCCAAAGTCACCGGATCCATTCTGAACTTGAAGTGTAACATCTGAGACACGAGGTCTTTCGAATTCCCTGTTCAAAAGCTATAAATACGTCAATATTCCGGATTCCCCCTCCCTCCACTCCTCCACGGTGGTCGGATCGGGGAAGTGACTGTTTCCAAGTTAGTTTGGTCGGGTCACTAGTATGCCTATCAAGTTTCACCGTCCTAGCACATGTGTAAGCATCTTAAGTCGGGATCACCGGAATTCCGGAACCCCCTCTCCAACTCCCCCGACAGTGCTCGGATCCGATCCGGTCTTGTCAACTATGTATCTGAGGCTGTGCTTGTTCTTCCCACTAAGTTTCATCCCGATCCATCACTCTGGATATGACACCCCCCCCCCCCCCTCCAACTCCCCCAAAGTCACTGGATCCATTCCGGACTTGAGGTGTGGCATCTGAGGCAGGAGTCTGTCCAAATATCAAGTTTCATCAAGATCTGTTCAAAAGTTAAAAATACGTCAAGATTCCCTCCACCCCCCCCCCCCCCCACCCCCACCCATGGTGGTTGAATCGGGGAAGGGACTATTTTCAAGTTAGTTTGGTAGGGTTCCTAATACGCCTGCCAAGTTTCATCGTCTAGCACTTCTAGAAGTACCTTAAGTCGAGATGAGTGGCCTGACGGACCGACCGACCGAAAAGTGATCGGTACTGGTGGACCACATTCCCCACCCTGTGTACGCTGGGGTTTAGTCTAGGTTAAATAGATTCAACTTTCACTCTTAGTTCCACGGGGTTTTTCGTTA
This sequence comes from Branchinecta lynchi, assembly GCA_023053575.1. Lineage (NCBI taxonomy): Eukaryota > Metazoa > Arthropoda > Branchiopoda > Anostraca > Branchinectidae > Branchinecta > Branchinecta lynchi. The sequence continues at coordinate 7,961,255 of JAKZAP010000016.1, forward strand.
TTCCGGGAATATCCGGTGGGTTTGTTTTGGGAGTTCCCTAATCCAAACCTTCTGTTTACCTTCTCTCATCGCATGCCAGCAGTTTATTTAGATTTGAACTTGATTGTCGAGTTGCTATTTTGGCTCGAGAAAAACCCATGCAGAACGTCTTTGCGTAATTGATAATTTTTGTATTTCTTCAGAGGTACCACACTGGTCTTGGTTTTTTAATTTATTTGTATTTGTAATAAACAGTTGGAGCATTAGATAGAAAGTATTATTTTGATCCGTGGCTCCCTACGTGCTATAACAGCTGTCCGGGGATAATCGGCTGAGAAGGCGTATTCTCGCCGTTCCCCGCGGACTCCACTTGAGGAGTCCCAGCGTTTTTTTTGTCCCGGGGACTAACTCCCCTTATTCTCGGAGTCCGCACGGACGGGGAATGCTCCGACTATCATCACCATCATTAAAAAGGACTCCCTTTAAGATTCGGAGGGGAATCAGTTTTTGCTGGTGTTGGTGCAATTAAAAACAGTCAGAAGAAACAAATTCAAAATTAAAGTGGATCAAGACTAATTTCGTCAACTGCATATTTTGTTTTCGAACAAAACCCGTTTTGGAAGAATTCCCAGTGTTCTCGCTGTTTTCTGTACGCGGAGTCCGCGTGGAGTGACTCCCTCTACTCTCGCCGTTCCCTTCGATTCCCCGAGGAGTCCTCGGAGAACGGCGAGAATACGCCTTTAGTCCAGATCGAATTATTTCAAACCCTAGGAAATTTGGTGGGTTTTTAATTTGCTCATTGTTTGACGGTGTTTTTTGTGGTTTTGAACATTCACAGTGACAGTAGGGAGGGTTAGCATGTGTGTGTGGTAGAGACCATTTTTTGTAGCCCGCTTTAAGTGAAGAGAGGTTAGAGGAAAAACATAAGTTGAGGATATATAAGTGTTTCTATTTTAGTCTAGTAATTAAATAAATAGTGTAGTAGCTGAACTCTCGATTCCGTTCGGGCGTAGGATCTGGAACCTGAAAGTTATACATACAATCACGGTATGTAACACTGGGATATTTCCTTCCATGGCTTATGGTCCATTTACACACTGCGTAAAATCCGAGCGTATTTTACGCACGTTTTGAGCTTGAAAACATTTCTTGCAATACGGACGTATTTGAGAAATCGGTCCGTTTTGTATCTAAATACGTCCGTATTGCTAGAAATCTTTTCAAGCTCAAAGAATGCGTAAAATACGCTCGGATTTCAAAACGCTTGGATTTTACGCAGTGCGTAAACCCCCCATTATTCGGATATCTAGGTCACACTGTCAACGAAAAGACAGTGGCTTAGATCTCGGTCACAACAGGCTAAAAGCGGCGCCGTTTTAGAAGACTTTTTTTTTCCGCGCAAAATCTCCGCTATCTCAAAATCTGCGCCGTTTCGAGCCTTGTGTGACCAGGCTCTTAGCCCGGCCTCTAAATCTGTCAACTACAGGAAAGGATTGGTGGCAAACCTGATCTATTCCGTCAGCATAACCACACAGAGTTTAAATATGACGAGTCATTTCAATAGTGAGCCATCTTTTACAACAATGTACTGAAGGTAATTAACTCGAAACTAAAGATACCGCAATAAATCACAGACAGACGAGAGAAGATGCAACTTAAAAATCCTAAAAAAATATTAGTTAGGCCCGTACCATAGAAAGTGCTACTTCTACAACACACTATAATCTACAGGAATTCATAACAGGATAAATGAACGAACGTTTAACGGTTTTGGTATCTGTGTCGATGAACATCACCGCTCACGTACAGACGACGCGGTTCTCCTAGCTGAAAAAATGGCCATATTACAGTTCAGCGCTCCAAAGTGGACTAGTTTCTGTTAGTCCCCAAGTGCCTCATAACCAACACTTGCGCAGACATACTAAAAAGTCGGATCCATAGGGTAGTGGGGCACTTTCACTTTCTGCTGCTGAGACGCATGCAAAACCTCCATTACCTGGGACAAAGATGACAGGTTTTTCACTCACTGACCTGTGGATCTATTTTACGATGTCTGATCCAAATGCTGACAGCGAGGCATAGGGGGATAAACAGAAACTAATCCGCTTGGAAGCGCTGAACGGGAATATGGCCAATTGGGTTCTGCACCGTCAGAAAGTTGGATAATATTTATAGCGGGAACCCACCGGCAATTGTAAGGTCGCCAAAACCGTGCCCGTCCAGACCCGGAGTGCTCTCACTGGCTGAAAATCGAAAATAATGGCGGTTCCGTAAAAAAAAAAATCTTGCAGTATTTGCTATTGGGATTAATATTGTCTCTACTGAGACAAGATTATTTCTAATCCGGATTAACCTTATCCCAGTAGAGATAAAATTCATCCCAGTAGCAAATACTGCAGTTAACTTTAATCCTTTCTCGGCGAAACTTTTTGCAGTGTACGACACATTACGATGCCTTTAGACAGCTTACGATTGCAAGTGCAGACCCCATTTATGCTGCGGACAGATAACCAGGTTTTTCCCGTCAGACATTCTGCACTTCCATCACGAAGTTAAAAAAAAAATATCAAATTTTCCGCATAGAAGTGACGAGGGTGAGAAAAATCGTGTATGAATTGCACGACCCTTGTCGTATTCCCGCAGCAACGACAGAGGCTAACACAATTTTGAGAGAACAGGTTCGGTGGTTTCCGCAAAAGTTACAGAAATGTTTTGCTGTGACTTGGCAAGTTTTTAAGTTTCGTATGCAAAACGGTCACGAACTGTTAATTTAAAAACAGAAAATGCTTCAGACAGTTTAGTATAGTCTGGGCGAAATTCCGTCATGCTTTCTGAGCATTTTATTGGTGCATTTCTCCGTTCATGGTTCTGCTGAATTTCTGCACATAACCAAGCGTGGACCACTTGAAGCAATGACTGTCTACCCTTTAGTGATCCAATCCTAGTTGCACAAACACAATGCCACTAAAATCACCAGGCATTTGTCAAGAGTAGCTGAGTTTACGTCCCAGCCTAGTATACTGGAAAAGATGGACATGTGGTAGCTAATCTTAGCTAACTCACGGACCAACCATTTAGACAACACCTCGATAAGATGCGGACAGCCGACTACGGTATGCGTGGATTTCCTATGAAGACCATTCTTACTTCATTACGTAAAACGCGAAATTTTTCATCTTTACTGACCGGAACTGCAAAAGCTGAGAAAACCGTCCGGAAAACCGAGATCGTCTGTCGGCGCCATCACAGGAAAATAAATCGTCACGGTTTACTAAATGGAACAAGTTATACCAATGGTACAATACTTTAAGTTCCAACCATGTTTCCCTCTCCATGTACTAAAGCCTAAAATAAATATGATGCAAGGTAATTTCAGCTGTGAGTTCCAAAGGCTGTAAAATCTTCCTCATTTACAGTTTGGTTCCCACTTCCCACACTAGGGGTCCGAATTCCGCTACCACACCGGAAAATTTCCAGCTGGATCCGGGAAATCGGAACCAAACAGTAGTAAATTTCGCACCGGAAACTATGGGAACCCAGCCTAAAACTAAGTTCTAGCCGAGCGGTATTATCGCTCCGCTCTGCGAATTCCGTCTCCGTTTAGGAGAAAAGTGAGACCCTTTCACGTTGTTTCAAGGAAAGAAAACAAAATCCGCAAGCGGAAGCGATATTCGCTCTCAGTGGGAGCCGGTTTATTCCACGTCTGGTTCACCTCCCTCAAGAGTTTCCAGTTCGATTGGTGAAGGTAACGTAGAGGTATGCTGCTTTGGACATTACTTAAGTTGCGTTTTTTTGGATCTACTTTCGGCGTAGTTTTGCTTAAAAAGCCGTTTTATTTGTCCATTCCATTTGCTGTAGTTTCGAACCTGAAACTAAAGAGCTCAAGCTACAAACTACCTCGACGACGTAGTTTGGTGTAGTTTGACTTTTCGGAAACAAGAACTCAATAAAACGCAAGTAAGACAAAACAAGAGCCAAACTACAAACTTTGATGAAACAAAAGTGGATACAAAAAACGCAACTTTAGCTTCGGACGTTGCCATTTACTTTACACATATCTGTGATGAAAACCAACTATACAGCCAAAAACTGATTGTCCGAAGCTAAACAAATTCCGAAGTAACACACTTCTACTGCACTTTCGGAATGCTTATTTACGAAAAATAATTACGCATCATATTCATTGAAACAAACTGAACGGTTTTTTACTCTCAGCAAGAATGGACAATCCAAGTGAGAACTGGCATCTTCGTTTCGTACGGAATGTCTGAGTCTGACCTTGATCAAGCCAGCTCCCATACCATACACGTGTTCATGAACGTTGCGCGTCGGAGTTGCGATTCTGCACTAACAAGAAGGCTGCATTCTCCCGCGGGGTCATCCATTCTTGCAGTCGGAAATAAATAGCACTAATACTTCGCTGCCTACAGAGATGGCTGATCTATCAACCGAATGCCCTTTCTACAGAGCGTGCAACGCCATACTACTGGCATCTATCTGCTGGCATCTATCTGCTCGAGAAGAAACCAATTGACCTATCCGATCCACAGATCTACTCGCTCATCTTCTACTACGCTACGAAAACCTATTTCTCGAAAGTTCTGTCCCTCAACCGCATCACCATTGCTAACGACTTGCTTCGAGTCAGCCGTAGCAGATTCACATGCCCATAAGCCTACATCTGAGCTTATTAAAGTCCGTTTTAAAGCACAACTGAAATCCGAGACTCCAGCAGCTTTCGTAATTTCGAGTTTCTTTCAAAGTTGTGTTCGGGCTTTTGCTCTCAGTGCACACAGAATCTGAAATCTATCTGATCTATAAAATTTCTTAGAGCTATTTAAAATTTCTTAGAGTTATTTAGAGGCGAAAGCCTTTTCTCTTGCTTTGTATTATTATTATTATTATTATTATATCTGCTTTCTGTTTCAAGTCGGTATCACCGGTACAAGAAATCGGCTTGTCCGTTATCTGTTTTTTAGATTATACTGAACTGAAATTGAAATCAAGTACCTACGCTGCCTTTCTAAAAAAAACGGCTGGTGAAAAAATGGCCACTTACTCAACTTGCTACCTCAACCGGAAACTCTTTGTCACCTTCACATTTTGGAATAAATGGCCCTAGTTTGAAAAAAGAGTGCCGAAATGCAAAATTTCAGTAGTGTGCGATCTAGATAATGTTGCTCATAGTAGAAGGCGAACGAGTAGACTTAAGATTAGAAAGCTATCTCAAGCTACGGCTAGAGAGTCACGTTTAATAAATGTCTAACCTAACGTGCGACTGCTGCAAGTCTAGCTCTATACCAGGGATATCATGAAGGACAAAGGGAGAAAGATAGTCAATGACACATACATGTATACCGGAATGATATACAGGTCTTGATGGTATAAACGATAAATATCTCATGCCCCACTATACAAGAATGATCTACTTTCTCAGGTTCCCCAAACTCGGACACGTCGCTGTCTAGCTTACTGCAATAAGGGAAGCTAGATTTTAAGGAGGATAGTTATAAACGTGGTTGCTATAATCTGTTCGTTTGTTCTGCATTGTCTTTATTCTGTATAAAGGTTGCTTTCTTTTTGTTGCCTTGTTTCCGAAAGCTCATTGTAACTATTTTCTTTATCTGTCTTCAGACAGAAAGTGTACTGCACTGGAAGTAGCAGTAGAGCACTGCACTACTTCCTCTTCTGTTCGTAACTTCCTTCCTTTTCAAGGCGTAATAAAGTTTTCGAAAAAATATATTTATTTTTACTTTTTCTTTGTTTGAGTGCTTTATATTTTTTCCACTATGACCCATGGGCTTTATTATGACGCTGTATGTACGCTGTACGTCACTTAACTTTGGACAGTGCCGGTCCACTTGCTGTGACTAATGTATCTCTTCAAGACAGAGCAGATCAATAGTGTAGTCACTACCTATATGAATATATAGGTAGAATCAATCAAACACAAAATGCAGAGTTCTTAGTTAAATAGCTCAGAAAAGCGACATACCTCTCCTGTAATCGCTTTTGAAATTTTTTGGAGACAGGTCGTCCTTTTACCCCGGAGAAGAAGCAATTCCATTTTTTTTTTACGCAATTGGCATTTTCAGGTCTGAAGTGCGTTGTGCTCACCAGCGGCACCCGATGCGGCTTACCTCTGTAGTCTGACAAGTTCGAAGACTGAGGCAGTTATCCTAACCAAGTCGACAAATTACAGTAACCATAAACGATGTGTCCGAGCTAAGGCAAGCCCTAAGTCATCTGACCTCTCCCTTTGTATCACGGTTTGCCCCACACTACGCTACACTCTGTACGACAGAGAAAAGACAGTGATATCAACGCTGGAAAAGTTCAGAATTTCAAGTCGGTCACACTTTCGAACACTACCGAAAACCCATGCTTCACGGCATTTGAAATTCCCTCCGGACGTAGAAAAGAATATAAGCCTTTGATTTGGCAACGGTGTCTTCGTCCGTTGGCTTGACGGTGCTATCGTTGAAGTGGTACCAGTTGCTGTCGTGACTCGCGAAAGCCGTGTAGTGACCCGATCCAGCGCTGAATAGAAAAAAAACGCTCATTCATACTGGGTAAGTAAAAAGGTACCAGCAACAGCACCGACAGGCCTTGCTAGCGGTGCTAATCCCAATTCTTTGTCCTCAGCCGGGACGTATAAAGGGCGGTTGGAGGTAAGCCATTCTGGTACTTTCTCACAGGGGCATCAAGTATAGGGGGGAGGGGGGAAGCCCCCCCCCCCCACTGTTGTCGGCCAGTCGGTAAAAAATAGCCGAGTCGGCACGAAGCCCCGCGACTTTTCGTAAAAACAGTCGATTTGTCTTGGAAACAGTTGATTTTTCTTCAAAGCTGTCGGTTATTCGTAAAAATAGTCGATTTTCTCTTTAAAACCGCCGGTTTTTCTTGGAATCAGTCGATTTTCGTCAAAACAGTCGTTTTTTCCTTAAAAAGAGTAGTTTTTTGCAATAACAGTCGGTAAAAATAACCAGCCAGTCGGTAATACGTTGCCCCCCCCTTAACATTTCATCTAGTAACGCCTCTGCTTTCGCGTACCCTTCCTGTCAACTTCCCCAGATTTCTTTAGGTAATGATTTGAAGCTGTGTCATTTTTGGCTTATCTTACATGGCCACGCCGCTAACCTCAGCCCCAAACCAAAGCCTTAAAGGACACCTGAATGAAGAGTACCAAGTATCATCCCTATCTGTATGACTTCCGTTAACATTGCCTGCAGAAAACCCAATCCAAATCCGAAATAGTGTTTCCAAGCTATGATTTTTGCTCCATTTTGCTTCTGTCCTTATTTCAGTACCGAACAATTTTAGAAATAAACAAATGTCTCCAATCAACCCTTCTTCTGGAATATTTTTAACCAGTTAAGCCCAAACCTATCTAGAAGAAATTCCAATACGATCCGGCCAGCGCTGTACAAGATTGGAATGAATTGCGCTTTTTGTCTTGGAGTCTGCATGTGCAAACCTCCGGAAACTAACATCCCTATTTTGAAAACGTCACGCTCAGGAGAAGAATGCTCTCTGTGGCCATGTCTGTAAATGCATTCTCCATGGTGTGTTCAAGTATGGTTTCATTGTTCAGGTGTCCTTGGTCGGTGTCAAATTTAGGCGAGTCGTGACGCAAATAGTGACGTCATGTGACTGGACATAGGGTAAATGGTCTTCGACGCATTCGCTCAACATACTTCAGACACCTGAGATTTCTGCTACCTACCATGGCGCACGCGGAACCGCTATCTAATCCGCCGTTAGTAAATTTCCAACCCAATATCGACACTTGAAAACCTCCCCTCTAATTCGGGTTCTGCGAATGGAAACTTACCTGTCCACGACTCCATAAATGTGATTCTAAATTGGTTGAGAATATTTTTGATATTCTCAACTTTTTTAAATATATGTGAGCCTTTTGTGAATATTTGATATTTCTTTGCTCTTTTTTGCTGCACTTATGCCCTTGTGCAATGCGTCATCAATCCTTCATCCATTCATTCAAATGTAAACGAGTCTGGCGCCTAACATATAGGCTACAGATTCATTCAACGATAGTAATAAATTACTATTTTTTGAGTTCAGATTAAATAGTTATGACGTCACGCTTGTATGGACATCCGCCCAGATTAAAACGTGACCGACTCAAAAGTTAGCACGTCAGGCCAGGGATTACACTGGCAGAAGGGAAAATCGCCAAACCTGACTGCAGCTTTGAGCTCTCCATTTAATAAAAGTAGAAAAAAGTAAATTTAAAAATAATTTTTTGATGGTTACTTTTTCATTCATAAAGAAAAGAACAAGTTTGTCTATACCTAACCTAAAGCTACCCGACTGACATGGGTGGATGTTAATTTTCAGTTAAGAAAAGCAGTTTAAGGAAAAAACGGTACTGCTGTGGTTGCCAGACCTTTGCCATTGCGAGTGGGAGATATTTAAGAGGAAAAAAAAACAAGTTTGCGAGCAAAAACCATATCTTGGATGTTAAGTAAGAAAAAAGGCAAGAAATACGTTAGTGTGTTTGTCCAGTTATTTGGTCTGGTCTGATCTTTTTCTTTCTTCTTCTTTCATCGTTTCTCAAATACACCCTATGAGCAGACCTTGTGCCATTTTAAAGGAGTTAACAAAACTATTGGTTGACCGTGAAATGTTTGACTAGTTCTGAAAAATCGTGTTTTACTCTGCATGTTAAAAAGAGCGGGTTCAATTAAATTCGCTTATTCTTCTGAAAATTATTCATTGAGACAAAGCACCGAAATGTCAACATAGTCACAGAGATACACTGATATGCGAGTAAATAGCATTTTTGTTAATTTACATGTAGATTTAAATAAATTGGGTCAATTCAATCAAAATTACCAAAGCAGTACAAAAGAACAATGGTAGTGTCAAAAATAAGCGCTAGGATTTTCAACCATAAACAAAACAATGCATGAGTTAACAAGACCAAAGGTTTCGATGGGATCCCAAAAATTCAATATCTGATCCAGACAACTGGGTCTTGTCTTAGCCAGATTCAGTCATCGCCAGAGCCAGACTCCTTGAACATTTTTACAATTAAAATTCAGAAACAGATTAAGGCCAAATAGCTAGTCATCTGAAACAAGACCAAGCTGTTTCAAAATATTTTGTTTGCCCCTTAATCTGAACCCCCTCCCCCATCCCTAAATATAGGGCTACAGAGCCCATCTACGAACTCGACTGGTCCGACGACCCAACGAATCCTCACACCAAGTTTCATCAAAATATCTCATTCCCTTCGAGAGTTATCGTGCTTACAGACGGACAACTTTTGCGATGTCATAGGTATCCCTCCACTAACGTTTTGGGATCCCAAAAACCAAGTTCAGATATGGATTCAGCATGTGTGTTTACCCATTTAAGTCATATCTGTTTTGATGAAAACTTCCTGCCACTTCTGCCAATTTCCTGGTTTCGGCCGAACTCCAGAACTACTTGTCCGGCGAAAAAAGAAAGCTCAGAAACGAAATCAGGGTATCTTCTTTCCCCAATAATGAACATCTAATCAACTTCAAATAAAAACTCCAGCCGGATTCCGGTCGAAGTAAATTTCCGGAAAAATATGATTGTCAAACACAGATTCAGCATCTCTTCTTACCCTTAAATCGGTTATCTAATCAACTAGAAATAAAACTTAAGCTTCTAACAATTTTCCGGTTTTTGCCGGATTCGGGGGGAACTATATGTCCAGGTAGAAATTTGTTTCCCATAAGTGTTCAGCATGTCTTCTTGCCCTCAATCGAACACCTAATCAACTCAAAATAAAACTTTTAATTCTAACAAACTTCCCGGTGTTGGCCGGATTCCGGGCGAACTACTTGTCCGATGACAAAATGGTTTTCACCATCGTGTTCAGCATGTCTTCTTACCCCAGAATCGACTATCAAATTAGCTGTTTCAAAATATTTTGTTTGCCCCTTAATTTGAACCCCCTCCCCACCCCTAAATGTAGGGCTACAAAGCCCATCTCCGAACTTGACTGGTCCGACGACCCAACAAATCCTCACACCAAGTTTCATCAAAATATCTCATTCCCTTCGAGAGTTATCGTGCTTACAGAAGGACAACTTTTGCGATGTCATAGGTATCCCTCCACTTAAGTTTTGGGATCCCAAAAAGCAATATAGTAATGTAAAATTAATAGAGGTAAAATGAGTGGTAAAATATTAAAAATAAAGTTGGAGGGAGCTTCAGTAGTTGTTTGCCAGTGAGTTCACTGCTAGTCTTGTCCCTCGTACAGATGGTTCATCAGTGAAACTGGGCAGGAGGTCTCGCTGATTTTCTGAGTTCAAGATCTGAATGAATGAATGAATGCATTTATTACCCACCAATTAAAAAACAGATGGAGCACAACAAAAGACATAGCAAAAAAAGAAGAAACGTGACTATTTCCTATATAATCTAGTCGGGTCCCTGACATGCCTGCCAATTTTCATCGTCCCAGCACATCAGGAAGCACCGAACTCGCGGGATCACTAGACATTCGGACTTCTCCCCCCCCCCCCCCCAAACACCCCCAAAGTGAGCGGATCCGTTCCGAATACATCAGTCACGTATCTAGGACTTGTGCTTGTTCTTTCACCAAGTTTCATCCGGATCTCCACTATAAGTGTCTTTCAAGATTTCCGGTTTCCCCCTCCAACTCCCCGCGATGTCACCGGATCCGGTCTGGATTTAAAATGGAGCGTCTGAGACACGAGGTCCTTCCATATATCAAGTTTCATTAAGGTCCGATCACCCATTCGTAAGCTAAAAATATCTCATTTTTCCTAATTTTTGCGGATTCCTCTTCCCTCCACTCCCCTCCAGATGGTCGGATCAGGGAAGCGACTATTTCTAATTTAATGTGATCCAGTCCCTGATACGCCTGCCAAGTTTCATCGTCCTAGCTTATCTGGAAGTTTCCGACCTAGCAAAACCGGGACCGACTGACGGACAGGAACTACAATCGCTATATGGCACTTGGCCGAAGGGCAAGTGCCATAAAACAACAGCTGCTTTTGACAATGCGAGTGTTCCAGCGTACGTCGTCATCAAAAATCCATACCGAGTATTTTCACAGAGTGTGCGCATTTCAGGTAGTCTGTCGGAAGATCAGAAGGGTATACAAACAATTATTTACTTAATTACTCACAGCAAGATGATTCAAAATAAAAGGCATATCTCACCCAGTTCCATGATGCACTACAACCGCTGCCAGGTCGAACAAACTCGCATTTCCTGAGCTGCTACCGCTTCTCCTTGCCTCAGGCAGGACATACCGCGACATATCCAGCCCCGAGAGCGGGAATTGAATTTGTAAGTCGATTTTCGTACGAAAGTAGTTTGTCCACCGGAATCTCTTCAGATGGAGGCAGAGGACCTACAGAAAACGCAGATCTGTAAGCTAAAAAAAGATATGCAAAATAACAGAGTTTCCTAACTAGCTTTGGTTCGGGACGGTTTGCACGAATTAATTTCTTCCATTTCTCAACCACAGAAAGAGCTTCTGTGGCAGCCAATAATAACTCTTTGAAAGCTTGCGGAAGAAAATTTGTCAAATTTCCATTTCGAGCGTCAGCCATTTTCGCGTTTCGCTTCGGGGAATACTTTCGAATAGTTTTGTTTTGTGAAGGTAACAAGACCAAAGGTTTCGATGGGATCCCAAAAATCTAATATTTAATCCAGAAATTGAGAACGAACTACCATACTTGTCCAGAAAAAAAGGTCAGAAACGAATTCAGCGTATCACCTTATCCGTATAAAGAACATCTAATCAACTTCAAGTAAAAGTTCAACTTATAAAAAAAAAATCCGGTTTCAACCGGATTCCAAACGAACTATATGTCCAGGAAAAAAAAAAAGATTGTCATATACAGATTCAGCGTGTTTTCTTACCCCTAAATCTGTCATCTAATCAACTTCAAATAAAACTTTTGCTTTTAACAAATTTTCCGGTTTGGCCTAATTCCGGCCGAACAAGTTGTCGTGGTAGAAAATACTGTTCACATAAGTGTTCAGCATGTCTTCTTACTCCTTAATCGAACATCTAATCAACTTAAAACGAAACTTTTACTTTGAACAAACTTTCCGGTTTCGGCCGAATTCCGGGCGAACTACTTGCTCGGCGAGAAAATGGTTTTCACCATCGTGTTCAGCACGTCTTCTTATCCCTAAATCGAACATCTAATCAACTTCAAATAAAACTTTTACTTTTAACAGACTTTCCGGTTTTGGCCGGATTCCGGGCTAACTACTTGTCCGGCGAACGAATGTGTTTCACCATCATGTTCAGCATGTCTTCTTATCCCTTAATCGAACATCTAATCAACTTCAGATAAAACTTTTACTTTTAACAAACTTTCCGGTTTTGGCCGGATTCCGGGCGAACTATGTCCGATGACAAAATGATTTTCAGCATCGTGTTCAGCATGTCTTTTTACCCCATAATCGACTATCACATTATATGTTTAAAAATATTTCATTTGCTCCTTAAATTAAACCCCCTCCCCCACCCCTAAATGTAGGGCTACAGAGCCCATCTACGAACTTGACCTTACTCTTGACCCAAACAATCCTCACACCAAGTTTCATCAAAATGTCTCATTCCCTTCGAGAGTTATCGTGCTTACAGACGGACAACTTTTGCGATGTCACAGGTATCCCTCCACTTACGTTTTGGGATCCCAAAAACCTGTTTTTACTCTACACGCTATTAAAGCTACAATATACTACAAAACTACAATACACAAAAGAAAAACTAAAAATCTCCAATGGGAATAATCACACTAAACAAAGTTGAAAATCTTATCTACTTTCCACCGGAGATGGGCGAATCCGAATCCAGGTTTCGTCCTTTTGGCCGGAATTGAATCCGAATTCAAATCTTCTGCTTTTCAGGCTGGATTCGGACTCGGATTCCCGACCCTCCATCTTAGGAATCCTCTCAAATTTCTAGTCTACGTTCTTCCAGTTCCCTTTTCCCAATTTTCACTCAGTGGGCTTAGGCGATCCAACTTTTTCATCTCCCCACCAACCATCCTCAGTAATCTATCACGTTATCCGATTATCTTAGGTATCAGTCATTTTTGCCACCTCCGATTCTTAAACTATAAACTATGTATATGATTCGAGTTTTGTTAAGGTCGGAATCGAATCCTCAGCACGAAATGGTGGATTCGAATCGGATTCGTACCTAGCCTTGTATTCGGATTCGAATCCTTTCATGGTCAGATTCGCCCATCTTTGCTTTCCACATTAATTGCACCTCGCACTACCTATTGCTTACGTTCCAATAATTAAAATAGTTGAATAAGTTAGCTTGAATTTGCTTAACTATGCTCAATTTTTAACAAATTACCCACTTTGGCTCTTTAATCCCTTCTTCGGGCCCATTGATCCTGCAGTGGCGGACTTCTGCCTGGGAAGACTATGCAGCCTCCAAGGGCCTAATCTTGGAAGAGGTGTGAGAGTAAGTGGTAAATTAAAAAAAAAAAAAAAGGTGAGACTTTTCTATTTCATTCTGAAGCATTTCTTTTTTTCTGAAGCCGAAGTTCGCAAACAAAAGTATGTTTTTGTTCAATTACAAAGGGGGGGGGGGGGAACTCTGTTAACTGCTTAGGGGCCCTGCATCTGTATCTCGGGGACGGCTTTCGGGCTTTAGCAGCATAATTAGAGCTCTGCTAAATACATAAAATACAAGCGCCTTTGCCGCACTAGTAGTAGCTTTTAGTTTTTACTCACTAGCGTCTGATGGGTCCTTTAAAGCACACCTCGCAGTATTTACTGTTTATGTTCCAATTTTCGAAACTATTTGAATACTGTAAAACAAGGCTCTGCTTTTAACGAATTATTCACGGCTTTTGCTGTTTTAAGCCTATTCTCAAGTCCATTGACTTCTAGGAAAAATTCGACAAAATTCAAATAACCGATTTTACACATCAATAGCATGATACGCTAATACTCGTCTGGAGCATACTGCGCAAGAAAAATAGTGAATCGTGGCAAGTGCAAAGATTAGTAAGGTGTCGTTCGCGGGTTTAGCATTTAACGTATGAGATTTGGGTCTCCGGGCTTAGGAGCCAATGAATATAGTTACGGAAGTAGGTTGCATTGTCATTATGGGTACGACGGGTAAAAGAAGCGGTTCGGTATCACTATCTCCGATCACTTCTCACAAGAACCTGCCTCACGAACAGGTTCTGGTTAGTCAAAAATGATGAGCAGAATAAATATTAAACAGCAACGGGGTGTTTTCCACAAGTTCATTTTTACAACCTGAGCTGCTTTGAGCCTGAAGAGGACCCTTGCCAAAAAGCGCCGAAATATAGCTCTAATAAAATTCAGCTGACGTATCCATTTTGCACTATCAAATATGAGCAGAAACCAGACATTGGCGAGTCTGAAAACGGGGTATAAAACTAGGGGACTGTCACCAGTGAATCTAAAACGGCCTCAGAAGAAACAAAAAGAGTCCACCAGTGAGTATTCCTGTGACAAAGAACCTAGCAAATGTGTTCGATTCGCAACCATTGTGTACTGTAGTAACTACGCATGACGTCACTTTTTTTTGCAAAACATCGCGCCATGGAGATCGTAGTATCACACTTATTACGGTCCCGACCGTGGTAGGTAAATAGTTACTATTACACTGTCAGAAGCTTCATACCACATTACACAAGGATGCGCGGTTTCAATAGACAACACTTAGGACGTTAGACGTTACGTTTTTCCAACGTTACTCATTAAAAGGTTATGCACACAAATAGATCCGAAACACCACCGAAAAAACATCTGCTGACTTTATGTCTGTCATCATGATATCGGACAAGTCAATCAGATGCTTTTTCGGCTCTTCCTGGCAATGATTGTCATACAAAGTTATTTGTGACGGTGTTTTTTAAATTTATATTACTACTCCTAATTATATATTCTTTGAGGGAAATAAAGGAATTATAATAATAATAATAATGTTTTAATGCATAACATAACAGCTAACATCCTAAGGGTTATCAGTTGGAACCGCGCATCCTTGTGCTGTCTATTACGAAACTTCGGACAGTGCAGTTAATATTTCGAGAAGGGTGGAGCGTAGTAGCTTTTCAAGAGGTAGGAACGAAAATAGTAACTAATAATTACTATTGTAATCAGGGTGGAACACACTCCGAAGAGGCTACTTACATTTGGCAGCCGCCGCACTGAAAACTTTTTTGTTGATCGCTGTTTGCTCCGGCAGGAAGAACAGTTATACAAATCTGTATCTCCTAATTCTTCGACTTCCATAAAATTCAGCAGACAATCTGAAAACACAAGAACGAGATCAAGGCTGTATCCCCGGAGGGCGGGGGGGGGGGGGTTAGGGGGTGCACCCCCCCCCCCGAAATATACAAAAATAATCATTTTTATAGGCTTTTCCCTCTCATCTATGTTTATTTGTACTTTTTGGTCCGACCAGCAGGCAACCCTCCCCCGAAATAAATTCCTGGATACGGTCCTGAACGAGATGTATTTTACGCTACCAGGCAACAGCCTATGGGACCAACTGCTTTTAGGGGCCCCTTAGAAAAGATTATAAAACGATTCCCTTAGAAACCGTGTCTCCAGGACGAAACCCCCTTCTTGGTTTGGTTGCAAAAGAAATAACGAGGGATAATATTTGTAGGAATAATAACTTTTATGAAAGGAAATCTTGAGGAAAGGAGATATTAAGGAAGGAAAAAGTAAAGAAAACTTTAACGTTTTAAAGATGTGATGGAAATGGTAAATGAGAAATAAGGGTAAATGAGGAAATAAGAAACAATATTAAAAAAATTAAATGAAATGATAGAGGAAAGTGTAAGTGACGCTAAATATATAGGTTGGTAATATAAACAAAAGTAATTTAAAATATTAGATTGACCGTTGGCGTCACCGAGGGAAAGTGGAAGCGTAGTCGCCAGGCCAAATCATACTGGACAGGAAGAACGGAGCGGCAAAAATTTGTTCACCTTAGACCTTAGTTCCTCCAGAGCCACCAGTGGCGCACAGGTCATCCACAAAGCCTCTCGATTCGTCCCACGTCATGCTGCGCCGGTGACATCCTCCCATTCAGGTTTAGTAGAGGTATGTTTATTTGAGCAGTTACTTTAATGTGAACAGTGCAGTTTTGAGCTAAATGGTAGAGTGAAAGATCTAAAATAGCTTTTCAGGTATTTTCTGAGGCCCTTGATTACCTACTTTGGCTAACCCATAGCGGACCTTGGTCACAGCAAGTGCATGAACATGTCCAAAGTCAACAAACGTTCAAATAAGCATACCTCTAATATATTAGCGAGGTACCAGCCACCCTCAGATCTCGGTCATAAGTTTGCCTCAATGGATTTTTGGTCAACCAATTCAAATACTGTTTGACGGTATGGTCTAACCGGTTCGATTCGTATGCAGCTACTAATCCAGAATCACCAGTTACGAAAGTCGCCTTTTTTACTCACAGCGTGAATGGCGTACGATCCTGGTTTAACAGTGACTGGAACAATATAGTTGTATAAAATATCAATTATTTTTTCTTACCTATATTACAGGGTTGTTAGGGGAATAAAGAAAAAATTCGCAGAATAAAGATCAAGTATTTGGCAAAGGGGGGGGGGGGTCAGCGTCTTTGGAGTTGGTGAGGGAACAGTTAAGAGAGGAGAGCAAGGTAGCCGGAAATTAGGATTGAAGAGCGTTGTACCAGTGAGCACCAGCATTCATGTCACCTAGGTAGTTTTTTCGTTAGTTATTTTTCAGGCAGGATATATACTAAAGTCAATCAGGCTGACAGAGTGGTGTCTTGGTGGTAATACTGATATTTGCGCGGGGGTTTGTCTTCTACAGGTTTATTTTCGGTATTATCTTTGTAATAGCCTACCAGCTAATGAGGTCTTTTTGTTATAGAATTCAAGTTTTTAAAAGTTTTATAAGTGAATGAGAACAACGACTAATTTTAATATGCAATGCTCGGTTGCTTGTCAAATTGTCAAAGTCTTTCTAAGTCAGTCATTCTGTCCAACGTTCAAAAATAAAACTACGAAAATTCCTACCATTACAGATTATTGTTAGTTAACAGAATTCTTCGTTTTCTTCTTCTTATTATTATAAATTCTTGGACTTAAAATGCTGGGTTCACCCACGCTATCTATTCCATCAGAACTGCTAATTATTCTTAGCCAACACAAGCGATATAGGATAATAAATTGAATTCATCCATTAACATCAGTGAGAATTTAGGCCGATAGCCAGTTTGGGGGCAATAGCGATTTAAACAAGAGGTAGAAGCTCATATGGCACTTGCAAGGCTGCGGGTCAGAGGATGAAAGTAGGAATTTGCCAATTCGTGGATCTGTTATTATCATTTATTAACAAAATCATTGAGGTAAGAATGATCATGGGCCCTTGGAAATCACGACACTCTATCCTTTGGTAAAAAGTATTTTATTTTTGCACTTGGCTGTGATGATGCGCACTAAAAGGGCGCTAGAAATTTATCTCTAATCAAAACACATGAAGCAAAAATTATCAT
Source organism: Branchinecta lynchi (assembly GCA_023053575.1). Lineage (NCBI taxonomy): Eukaryota > Metazoa > Arthropoda > Branchiopoda > Anostraca > Branchinectidae > Branchinecta > Branchinecta lynchi. The sequence goes on from JAKZAP010000016.1 coordinate 7,978,767, forward strand.
AGGCTCAACGAGCCTTTTTCCTTCCCTCCCCCCCCCCCCCGATGGTCCGATCGGGGAAATGACTCTTTCTAAGTCAATCTTGGCTGTTCAGGCCAAGTTTCATCGTCCTACCACATTCATCTATAGCGAGCATCGGAATTCCAGACCCCCCCCCCCCACCCCCTAACTCCAGTGCCCGCATCCGGTCCGGTCTGTCACTGGTGTATCTAGGGCTTGTGCTCGTTCTTGCCACCAAGTTCCCCCCTCCGCCCCCCCCCCCCCACATTTATTGGATCCTGTCCAGACTTGAAATGGGACATCGGCGACACGAGGTTTTTCCAAATATCAAGTCTCATTAACATCCGAGCATCCGTTCCAAAGTTATACATACCTCAAGATTCGGGATTCCCCCTGCCTCAGTCCCTCCACGATGGTCGGACTATTTCCAAGTTAGATTGCTCGGGTCCCTTATAAGCCTGGCAAGTTTGATCTTCCTAGCACATCTTGAAGTATCCTACCTCACGATCACCGTAAGACCGACCGACAGAAAAGTGATCAGTATATGGCACTTGGCCGGAAGGCAAATGACCAAGCCAGAACAAGACCAAAGGTGTCGATGGGATCCCAAAAATCTAATATTTGATTCAGACAATTGGGTCTTGTCTTCGCCAGGCTAATCATCAGAGAAAACCAAATTCAGATATACCTCTATAAGCCATATCTATTTTGACGATACTGACCAAGACTTCCTGCCTTACTTCTGCCAAGTTTCCGGTTTCGCCCGAATTCCAAACTAACTACTAGTCCAGCAAAAAAAAGAAAATTCAGAAACGAATCTAGCGGATCTCCTTGTCCCTATAAAGAAAATCTAATCAACTTTAAATAAAACTATTGACTTAACAAAAATTCCGGTTACAGCCGGATTCCGGAATCCGGACTAATTATATGTCCGGGTAAAAAACGATTGTCATATACAGACTCACCCTCTCTTCTAACCCCTTAATCTGTAATCTAATCAAACTTTTGATATTAACAAATTTTCCGGTTTTGGCCGGATTCCGGGCGAAATAGTTGTTCGGCGAGAAAATGGTTTTCACCTTCGTGTTCAGCATGTCCTTTTACCCCTCAATCGAACATTTAATGAACTTCAAATGAAACTTTTACTTTTAACCAACTTTCCTGTTTTCGCCGGATTCCGGACGAACTACTTGTTCGGCGAGAAAAAGGTTTTCACCATGGTGTTCAGCATGTCTTCTTACCCCTACCCCGAACATTTAATCAACTATGAATAAAACTTTTACTTTTAACCAACTTTCCATTTTTGCCTGATTCCGGACGAACTACTTGTCCGGCAAGAAAATGGTTTTGGCTATCGTACTCAGAATGCCTTCTTACCCCACAATGGACTATCAAATTGGCTGTTTAAAACTATTTTGTTTGTCCCTTAATTTGAACCCCCTCCCCCACCCCTAAATCTAGGGCTACAGAGCCCATCTACGAATTTGACCTTTACCCTTTACCCAATGAATCCTCACACCAAGTTTCATCAAAATATCTCATTCCCTTCGAGAGTTATCGTCCTTACAGACAGACGGACATTTTTGCGATGTCATAGGTATCCCTCGACTTACGTTTTGGGATCCCAAAAACTAATAGGAACTGCTGGCGAATATGAATTACCGCTAATACGATACCGGATGAATTTAATAAACGGCAAGCCTTACCTGAAAGTTTGCAGTCTTTCTGTTTACTATGCTCGTCCTTTCCTTTCTTGGAAATTAGGAACTGGTTGGGAATGTCAAGAGACAGGTCTAGAAATGGGTCATTCTTCTTGGATTCGGTCCCACATGACAGGCAACGAACCTAAAACAAGCAAACTTCAATAAACTAAAGCTTTTATAAAAAACGAATTGGATTTCCCGATTTGACTGTAAAAAACACATTAAACAAAACTCGAAGAAACCACAATGTCTGACGTTTCATAGCATTTAAAGCAATGATATGAAATTTCAAAACAAATGGCACTTTTGATACTATCTTTTAATGTTTCAGAAAATTTGTGTTCGTAGCCTTATTTGGTTGAAGTAGCAAAAGGTAGGGTATAGCTATGCTGCCATGGTCCGGTACCCCCTACTGAAATATGTTCATGATCCACCAACTGTCTTATGGGAGTCGGTTCGATGCAGACACAACAAACAGGTATTTTTCTGTTCTGTTCTGTTGCTGAGAGGTGCGACAAGCTAAGGTCTATCATTATTATATTGCCTCAGCCTTGTTTGAGGTTGGGATAGATTAGTAAGTTCACAGACAGTCGAAAAGCCTTCCTTTCTACTACAGTTTTGATGTTATATAGATAGATAAATATTTGTATTGGTCTAACTCGTAGCGCCGACATAGCACTAAATACGTGACTTACATTTCATCTGTTGAAATACTTGAATATATACAATTATTACATAAACGAAAATAAATCACTTGGAATTCACTTGTTTTTTGTTAATCTTCTCAGTGAAATATGGTACAAATGAATTCGGATACCGGTTAGTGCGGCCTTTAACTGGCACCAGGAGATTTTGGTGCAGCGTCCGTCCTGCGCTGCTGCTAGATCAGGCAGAATATCTCTATGTGTTTCACTGGCAAGGATTGATTGTCCAAAATGTAAAATTAAGCTTTCCCGGCGGGCATGGAGTGGCTCAAGTCCTAATAGGAGGAGAGAAGCTTCGTAACAAATGTATTCCAGTCCTAGCAAATGCATTCGTTCTACATTTTATAAGTATTGCAAATATCTCCTAGGACTACCTCCGTTGGCCCATAATTCTAGATTGTCGGCAAAGTATAATGTCACCGATCCATTTATTGCAATATCTGAGCGAATTGCAAGTTTTATTCGCTCTCTTGACGCTAGCCATACTTTGTATAGGGCTATGTTGCCCCATGTGTAAATAAGAGTATCAAAATTTATGTGTTACATGTTGTGCCCTCTTGTCTTTTTTTTTCTTTCTTTTCTTGTCTTTCCTTTCATACTCCATTTGTGACTTGTGTCTTAAAAATGGGAAATAAATTTCATTCATTCATTTCAGAGTTTTGCAAGACGTTTCGATTTATCCAGCTGAGTTACAGTCCTCAAGAGATTGGGAATCTGAGCTGAGTGACAAAAATAATGGTGGCGTTCCCCCAACTTAACAATTGTTAACAATCGTTAACTTTACTTCGGGGCGGAGCTAACTGCAGTTTTAACTATCGTTAACTTTTCCCACTTCTACAATTGTTAACTATTTTGTAACGATGCTCACCGACCATCGTTGCAAAATTGTTAACAATCGCTAAGCTCTGGAACGGAAATTGTAGGTGGGCGGAACTTAAATTTCGAAATTAGAAACGTGGAACGCAAAAAGTTAACGATTGTTAACAATTTGTTAACAATCATTAAGTGGCGGAACGCAACCAATCTCTAGTGCACTTACATTTTCAGACAAGAATAAAAAGACTGCCCCTACCTCACTCTGAAGAGTTCCACCGAAGATAGCTGTCACAATCGAGCTCTTTCCCACCGATCGGTGTGATCCAGGTCCCTTCTGTTCAGTGAGGAAATTAATTGGCTCAGGAATGTCCGGTAGTAAGTTTAACAATTCTGTATGCAACCTGTCGAGCATGTACCTAAGGAACTCGTGGGCATCCTGCTGCTGGTAGCCTCTGAAATAATAATTAAAATTAGACATAAGGCATGCTGCCGCGATCCCACAGAGTGTCTGTGGCTCGGTTGTGGTCGTCGATATTTGTTTTTTAATCATTTTTGTAGCTATTTTATTTTTTTATAAACTTATTGCATATTCTGGTACATTTTATAAAGCAAGTTAATCAAGCTTCACAACACTATTCTACAAAGAAAAACTTTTAATAGGCACTGTAAGCCATGGAACTCGGAAGAAACACTAGAACAATCAGGTAAACTGCATCTGCGGCTTGACTTATTGGTGACATCTAAAATATATCCTTTTCTATCAAGCATTGCTGGAATTTCCTGCCACGATATCCCAGCTCCTAAGATTTGGATCGCCGAAATGCCAGAGAGGTAAAGACAAGGGATAATAAGAAAGCGGCCGATTTTCGTAGCGCCTTCTAAAGGAAGTCGGGAATGTTTATTTGTGAAGCATTTAATACAAAATAAAGCATTAGAAGTGTCCACTGTACTTTAAGTTAGCTTTCCTCGGAACAAGTCCACAAGCAAGACTAAGGAAAACACTGATCGATGCGAAGAAGAACTAGAGCGAAAAGCTATTCTAAGGTGTACGCAAGGGTATAGCAATACTTTCAGAAGTTTCATAAAATTTGCATTTGGATGCACAACTTAAAGGACCCTCGCACTTTTACTCTTCAACTTACAGTATTTTAAAATATTTGAATACTTTAAAACTAGGCTGTGCTTTCAACAAACAACCCATGGTTTGACTGTTCTAAGCTGTTTCCGAGAACCGTTGACTTGTAGCGAAAATAGGTAACCAATTTACAGAACCAGTTTTTCTGATGGAAAAACTTCTCGCAGACAACCGTCGACTGCGTGATACACATCGAAGGTAGCAAAACACGGCAAGTGAGAAAATCACGATGGTTTTGTTGGAGGGGGTAGAATGTACCGTACAAAATTGGGGTCTCCAGGTTTAGAAATATATGGAGTGATTATTGAAGTAGGTTGCATTAGCATTACAGGTAATACAGGTCCTTTAAGGTTAACAGATAGTGTGTTAAATGTTATGAAACTTGTGACGGAGTTGGTCTCCAAAGGCGGATTGCTTACCGAAACCGAGGCACGACTTCCCAGATAACACTGAACAAGGATTCCGGTGAGATGGCGCTTTTTCCGTCCGACTGGCCTAGACTGATCAAAATTTTCCGGAGCTCCTCCGACATGAGACTATCATCGACATTCGACGACTTTGTATGTCGCGTTGTATAACTTCTTGGACCTCCGGAATTCTTCGGTTTCTGAAGGGCAGGTAGCTGCTTGAAGTAGTAGCAGAATTCTTTGATGTTACTAGAAAATATAATGTTTTTATTCTGACTGTGAGTGTGTTCCATCCTACTTACCGTAGTTACGTCGCGAATTTTGGCTTCTTGGCGTCAAGGCTGGAACACACTTTTCATTTTTCTGCAAAAATATCACTCCACGGGGTAAACCAGCCAATCAAGTTACAGAGATCCGTAGTTACCATGCTTAATACGCTCCCAAGCATGGTAAGCAAATAGTTACTATTTCGAGAAGGATGGAACGGTCAGCGTGGCAATCTTTGGTGAGGCTGGAACGGAAGTAGTAACTAATAGTTACTATTGTTAGAAGGGTGGAACACGCTCTGTATATCCATTGACAGCTGAGTAGTTACGTCGTTTGACTTCGAACTAGGGCGTGTTTGGGACAAGAGTTCCAATCCTCGTCGATGTGGTTGACGATCGACGAAACCAGTGGTGAGGTTCTCTAAGGCTAGTCGCAGACGACCCCACTATAAACGTGTACCTAGGGCTAGAGAAATCTAGGGTAAAGCAGAAAGGGTCGTATGGTTTGCTCCCAACCAAGCCCCAGCCTCCCCGCCAAGAACAGCGACACAGGAGATCTGCACTACATGACCCTTTCATGGTTTGCATGCGGAAGTTCTCTTGCGGCTGAAAGATTCCTTAAAATGGAAGCTGGAGAGAGTCCTAGACGATTCAATTCAATCCAATTCAATGTAATCTAAAAAACAGATAACGGACAAGCCGATGGGTTGTTTTTACGTCAAAACATAACGTCATAACAGAACAATCTACAAATATATACAATTTTGAGACATTTATACCGACGTCTTATGATAAATATGGTCAATAGCATGCTAGACGGAAGACTGGCCTTCTTTAAGCACAAAGCGCGCGTTCAGTAGCCGCTTTGGCAGCTATTCCTACTCTGGTCCACTGTTGGAGGTTTCATAATACATGCACTCTTCATAACACGCTACAATATGGCACGCATACAATATGGCATCTACAATATGGCATCACAAAAGCATACAATATGGCATCTATCTCTGGCCATTGGCACGGAACTTGCAGAGTTTCCACTACAGAATTCTGAAAAAACGTAGACATAGTTCAAAAGTCACGAGAAATCAGGAGACTCGGTAATCCAAAAAATCAGGAGATCTATAAAGAGATGTTCTAGAAAACAGAAGTTTATAAGGAGATTTTATTGGGAGGAAATATAGTTTATCTGTCAAAGAGGGGAATATTTAAAGTATAGGTGTAGCGTGCAGGGGCGTCGCAAGCGTATTTTCATTGGAGGGAGGGGGAGGGGGGAAGACGATAGCCAACTTTTAGGCGGCGTTTTGGCCAAGACAACTTAATGAATATATTGCCGGGCACGATTGCAGTAGCATCTTTTATCTATTACACCCAATAGAAAATTAAACCGAGCACCGCAGTAGAAAATTTGTGAAATCCAGTTTTTTTTTTCCTGTAGGCTAAAATTTAACTGCTGCTCTTACAAATTGTATCATTTACCGCAGATTAAATACCGAGACTCTAAGAAGTTCCAGAAACCAGAGCCTCGTTTTTGTTGCACGCTGCAGGTCCGCTTCTCGGCCACTTCCGGACTGATTCTTTCTACATCCGTTTTTGCACTGCAGTGCTTCCGAGGAAGACGGCAGCGCTTCTCGAGAATCGCGGACTTGCTCACCAACTAAGTCCGTGCTTCCCTGCAAGATGCTGCAGCGCTGCCGCTTCAACCAAGAAGAAAGTGAATCCAAAAACGCATATTGGGCAAAAGCAAAGAAGGGCTGCAGCAGCGATGCGGCAGCGCTATTGCAACAAAAACGAGGCTCTGATATCAGGAGAAGTGGAAGCACTGGGTACTGGTTCCTTCCGCTTTTCTCCCTTCTTGGCGACTGCATTCATCTGGTCACTTCGAGCGATGCGGGGTGTCGATCGTATCCTCGTATGATCAGGCGTACCACAACATCCACTCTTCCACTTTTAAAGGCTTTCTATGATTTTGGTATGCCTGGTTGAACAATTCTTGGAGCAAATCAGGAAATTCCGGGGTGGAAGCAAGAGCCCACGATTCGAAAATATTTGGGAGCACTTCCAGATGACAATTCAAGTGTTGTCTGTTGAAACTGCGCATCCTTGTCCAATGTTATCACCTTTCTGAGACTCTGTGGCAGTGTTTCCATAACACCACCGTTTCCGAAGAGAACCAACCCAGACAGTTTTTTGTGTACAGAACGCATCAAATCCAGTTTAATCTGAAACCTAACAAAGAGCTAGAGTTGAAATATTTGGAATGGATATAATATTTTTCAATTCTGAAGTTAAAATTTGTATGGCTGTTTTGTTTTGGAAAGAGCAGGTGACTTTAAAGAGGTTAAAGAAATATTAACATTAAGGAGTGGGGGAAGAGTCTGAGCCAAAAAAGTAAAAAAGATGATTTTTTTGAAAAAGATACTGCGCGCTAAAAAAAAAGAGCTATCACGCTTTCTGAAACAGTTTTCTATCCTTACCTGAGGGACTGAAGTACTGCATTCATGAAACAAGTGTTTCCAAGGTTCCGAAGTCCAACTGCTTTCTTGTGGTCGATAAGCTTCGTCGGCCTAGAACTTCTTCTTGTTGCTTTTTCTTTCTTTGATTTCTTTTCTTGATTTTCGACGCTAGATGTCTCGGACAACGTCCTGAAAAAGAGGCAGTGGAATTAAGAAGGGTATTAGACAACTGTTAAGGTACGTGCATAGAAAGTCCGATTTTCGCAGTCGGATGCGAATTTGCTCATTCGCTCAAAAGCTTTCATCGCATCAACATGAGATCCTGGGTGGGAGTTTAGCCTAGCAACATACATCACAGCGGTAGACTGGCGCGTACTTGTGGATGCCTCCGCCGCCAACCGGACCATCTAAGGTCTAAAGTAAAGTAAAACTTTATTTTCATTGCAGTTCAGTCCCTGTATCTCCCTACTCTCCGCCATTAAAGCAGCGATTGAGGGTTAATACCCCCCCCCCCCTCGGACTCCGCCTCAGTAAATTATGGAAAGCGTGTTTTAAATGAAGTGTGGATGTAAAAAGAACCCCATATCTATACTGCCGATGCAGCCTACTTCCGTAACTGCATTCATTAATTCTTAAAGGACCCCTCGCACTATTTACTCTTCAACCTATAATATCTTAAAATATTTGAATACTTTAAAACTAGACTGTGGTTTCAACACATAACCCACGGTTTTGGCCGTTTTAAGCCTGTACTTGTAGTTTATTTTCCAGTTTGAGCGGCTTGAGCCTGAAGAAGACCCTTGCCAAGAAGGGCCGAAATATAGCTCCAATAAAATGTAGCTGACTTATCCGTTTTGCACCGTCTAATATGTGTTAAGCCTTTTTCGAGATCCGTGGACTTAAAACGAAAACAGGGAAATAATTTACATAACCGGTTTTTCTGATGGTAAAACTCCTCGCAGACAACCGTCGACAGCGTGATACACATCGAAGGTAGCGAAACGGGGCAAGTGATCAGTGTGGTTTGATAGAGGGGTTAGAATGTACCGAACGAAATTGGGGTCTCCGGATTTAGTAATATTTAGAGTGATTATGAAAGTAGGTTGTGTTAGTATTATAGGTAAGACAGGTCCTTTAAGCCCGGAGACCCAACTTTCGTATGTTACAATCTAAACCTGCTAACAACCCCTCACTAATCTTTCTTTGCACTTGCCACGAGTGCGTGGGCATTGTGCTCCCGACGAGTACTCGCGTATCATGCTACTGATGCGCAAAAACCGGTTATCAGAATTTTGCCGAGTTTTGCTAGTAGCCAGTGGGACCGAGAAAAGGCTTAAACAGCCAAAGCAGTGGATAATTTGTTAAAAGCAGAGCCTAACCCTATTGAATTCAAATAGTTCTAAGGCCTGCCTTAAAGATAATGGGAGATGAACGTTCAGTGAGTGTTACAAATCTGGGACGTCGAATAGCGACAAGCTTTTAGCTTACCGTTTTTGTAAATAATAAATAAATAAAATACGGTTCCTAGATTATACCTTTCTCCGGGTCATACTTCGTCTCTATCCTTCATTCCTACCTATCCATCTGATACGAGAGAATTTATATTGGCGAGCGAAAGGGAAAGAGCGGTCCTTACTTTTGTCCCATGTGCGACAGGTAGTGTAGTATTAGTATGCGAGTAGTAGGAACTGAGAGAATGGGGAAGGGAGGTTTATCGCAAGCGTATTTTCATTAAAGTGTAGATGTTAAAGATATTCAAAGATGATAGATAGAGAGCGTGTTCCATCCTACTTACCGTAGTTACTACGCATGACGTCACGAATTCTGGCTTTTTGCCGTCAAGGCTGGAACGATTTTTCTATTTTCCAGCAGGATCTCACGCCAGGGGCGAATCCGACCAATCACGTTCCAGAGATGCGTAGTTACTACGCTTACCACGCTCCCGAGCATGGTAAGCAAATAGTAACTATTAGTTACTATTCCGACAAGGTTGGAACGGTCAGCGTAGTAACTTTTCGTGAGGATGGAACGGAAATAGTAACTAATAGTAACTATTGTTACAAGGGTGGAACACGCTCAGAGAGATTGCACCCTACCTGATGAAAACGGATCCATCATCACGGGATCATAACAAAAAAATTTAACATCGGGAGGTATAGGACTTTCAACTTTGAAATTAAATTATCGGCGTCTTATTATCATTCTGAGCCAGGGACTTGCTGGAAATGTTAATTGGGCTATTCCTTAACCGTATAATTTTATTTTTGCAAAAGAGTTTCCATGGAAGTAAGAGCTTAGGCTTCAAAGTTTGAACATAAAAAGGGAGTCTCTAATCCTATTGGTCGATGATGACGCGGATTTGAAAAAATGTGTCATAACTGACCAATAGGACGAGACTCCGTCTTTCTTTACAAACTTTAACGCCTTCAAACTCTTACTTCCATGGAAACTCTTTTGCAAAAATAGAAACATACGGTTAAGGAATAGCCCAATTAATATTTCCAGCAAGTTCCTGGCTCAGAAGGATGATAAAATGCCGATAACTTAATTTCAAAGTTGAAAGTCCTATACTTCCTACTGTTAAATTTTTTCGTTACGATCCCGTCCGTTTTCGTCGGGTATGGTGAAATCTCTCTATTGTGATTGTTACAAATTTGGGAAGTTACTTGAGGTTTGTGATGGATCATAGAACACAGTTCTCCTACTATACTTTCTCAAGATCATGCCTCGTCTTTATCTTTCATTTCCACCTAATTCATCTGATAAGAGAGAATTCATATTGGCGAGGGAAAAGAAATAACTGTCCTTGTCCTTGCAATTACTAGGAGGTAGGGAGGTTTACGGCGAGCGTATTTTCAAAGAAGTACGGATGTTACAAATAATGAAAGATCAATGTTTCAGAGTGTTACAAATTTTGGACGTTACTTAAAGGACCTGTCTTAGCTATAATACTAATGCAACCTACTTCCATAATCACTCCACATATTTATAAACCCGGAGACCCCAATTTCGTACGGTGCATTCTCACCCCTCTAACAAAACCACGCTGATTTTCTCACTTGCCGTATTTTGCTACCTTCGATGTGTATCACGCTGTCGACGGTTGTCTGCGAGAAGTTTTTTCATCAGGAAAAACGGTTATGGGAATTGTTTCCTGTTTTCGCTACAAGTAAACGGGTCTCGGAAAAGGCTTAAAACAGCCAAAACCGTGGGTTATTTGTTGAAAGCACAGCCTAGTTTGAAAGTATTCAAATATTTTAAATACTGTAAGTTGAAGAGTAAATTGTGTGAGGGGTCCTTTAAGGTTTGCGGCGGACCACAGAATACGGTTCTCAGATGAATTGGGATAATGGTTGGTAGTGCGACGATTAATAGTATGGCCCTCGCGAATCCTATTCTGTTCCAATACAAAAAACCAAGCTTCACCTTTTTCTGGGACGCAGCCGTCTCTTCGTTAGCAGCATCTCATCGAGGTAATTTTCATCTGAGCAGCCTATCCCTGGAGCTTCCAAGGGGGATTTGGCATAGGAGTGACATTCCCTTAATTCATCTAAGTCCGTCCGGGTTGAGTCAGAGGACCCGGATCCCGCTTCGGAGGGAGTTTCTTCCGGGGACGGTCGCAGGCGGGAAAAGTAATTCCGGAGTTTTTCAATATGGCGTTCTTCCGTATCTTCGTTCACATAATCGTCACACTCGTAGCTGAAAAACAAAAATTGTTGCGTTTTTGCAGATACCATGGTATCTGATACCACGGTCTAAAGTCGTTTTTGCAGTTATCGTGGTATCTTATACCACGGTGAAAAGGCCTTGGCCGTGGTAACTGATCGTGGTATTTGAAAAAGTCATCTCACTTTCATCAATTTTTGTCAAATTGGTTGGAAAGAAGTTCAGTTTTTCTTTTGGGATGACTTCGCAAAGCGCAATTTCGGCAATTGTCGTGATGTTCGAGTTCAGCACATAAAATGTCTGTCCCACAAAGTAAGCCTTAAGAAAATAAAACATTTCAGCTGAAAAACAAAAAATAAAATAAAACAGAAAACGCCACAAAACACGAATTTTGCATCCCGCTAGGTTTCTAAGCTTTTGAAATGTCTGCACGGAACTCAGAACTATCCATCTATACAAGAAGGTGAAAAAATAATTTATGTTGCGATTTGTTTGCGGTTGTCATATTTGACGCTATTAGATTGACTGTACTACATGTGCAAATTGTGCTCTGTATGCGTCGGACACGTGTTATAGAACAACGAAAGCAGTTTGCTAGGTGGGTAGCCGACAATGTTTTATTTAATCCCAAAATACTATCCAAACCAGGAAACAAGTGTCATATCTAGATCCTTAATAGTAGACAGGCAACAGAAGGTAGCCTCTTTTCCACCTGAGCTATGCATAAGCTCCAGAAAGTGAGGATAATGAAGGCGTACATTGTAAAAAGTGTCTCCGAATAAGGATGCAGTATTTGCTACTGGGATTAATCTTATCTCTATTCGGACAAAATCAATCCGAATTAGGGCTAATCTTATCTCCAATAAAGACAAGATTAATACCAGTAGCAAATACTGCAAGATTTTTTTTTACAGTGTAGTAAGCTATTAAGAGAACAAAATGAGGCCCCAGTATACTTTGAACACGGAATAGCTCCATGCTCCATAACATACAGTTTAGATCCTTCTATATTTTCAGGGATGAAACCAGCGCCGAAATATTGAAAACACTCCCCCCCCCCCCAAACCACATATTATTTCTAGTTACTACATGTCAGAGCTGGTGCCGAGTCCAGCATGTCCGAGTCCGAGACCGAAGTCATGCTCAAAAGTCAGGACGAGCAACAAGAACAACAAGAGCTAGAAGCTCAGATGGCACTTGCAAGGCTGGGTAAGAGGACGAAAGTAGGAATTTGCCAATACGTAGGTCTGTCGAGATCATTTATAAGCAAAACCCTTGAGATGAGAATGATCATGGAACCTTGGAAATCACGAGAAAGTATAGTTTGGTAGAAAGTATTTTATTTTTGCACTTGACTGTGATGATGCTCACTTCAAGGGCGCTAGAAATTCACCTTTAATGAAAACCCTTGAGGCAAAATGATTCTGGGCCCTTTAGGATCATGAATATATATGGTTTGGTTATTTTTTTGACTTTCGGTTAAGATGCGCACTTTACGGGTGCTAGAACTTCATATCTAAGCAAAACCCTTGAGACAAAACTTATTATGTGCTCATGGGAGTCATGAAAATGTATGTGCGGTTAAGATGATACTTTAAGGGATGGTCGGATCTGGGAAGTGACAATTTCTAGCTAATCTTTTCAAGTATCTAATGTTCAAGCCAAGTTTCATCGTCCTAGCACATGTGGAAGCATCTCAACTCGGGATCACCGGAATTCCGGAAACCATCGCTCCAACTTCCCCGACGGTTCCCAGATGCGGTCCGGTCTTGTAAACTATGTATCTAAGGCTTTTGCTTGTTCTTCCCATGCACCGAGTTTCATCCCGATCCGTCCACTCTGAATATATCACACGATTTCCGGTTCACCCCTCCACCTAACCCCAAAATCAACGGATCCGTTTCGGACTTGAAGTGTACCATCTGAGACGCGAAGTCTTTCCAAATATCAAGTTTCACTCGGTATTCCCCGTTTAAAAGTTGTACACACGTCAATATCAACCCTTCCTCCACTCCCCCACGGTGGTCGGATCGGGGAAGTGACTATTTCCAAGTTAGTTTGGTCGGGTCCCTAATAGACCTGACGAGTTTCATCGTCCTAGCACATCTGGAAGTACCCTAACTCGCGATCAACGGACTGACCGACCGATAGACCGACCGACAGAAAAGTGATCGGTATGTGGCACTTGGCCGGAAGACAAGTGCCATAAAAATCGTTCGAGATGAGACCGAGTCCTTGAAAAAAGTGTCTGGAGTCCTAGCAATAAATTTGTTCTTCAAATAATGAACTATATTCGTCTTGCACATGGGAATGAGCCAGGGGAAATAAATCAACCGAAGGATGTTTTATGGAAGAAAATGTTTGAGGTTGAAGAGCAAAGCGTCATTTGTATCAGGTTCTGAGCCAAGGAATCGGTGTGCTGTTTAAAAGAGAGATTTTCATCAAGGATACGGCCAACATATTCGAAAATAGAAGATCTTAAAGTTCGGCTTCAGAGAGATGGTGATTAATAGAAGCCGAAACTGACCACACTACAGGTGAAAAGCGTGCATCACTATTTTTCCGCATTTGAAGCTAGCTAAGTTGTAAAAAAAAAACCAGTAAGAATCAATTATAACAGCTTAAGTAAGGACATTGAACAACTGATCCAAATGTGAATGCGAACGCAAAATCACAGTGTTGTCGGCAAAAATATTCTGCTAGGAAAATGAGCAATACGAAAGACGGATGTGATTTTTTAAGTAATATTGATGTAAGATTTTCAAATAGCAGCCTATTCACGTAAAAACGAAATTTGCGAAATACACATCGGGAGTTGAGATAAAGAACGGGTGGGCAGAGTGACTGGCACGGGTATTTTAAATTTCCTCCAGGCAGAAGGTCCCAGTGTTCGGTTTTCGAAACATCCAAACGACGATTTGCGAGAGAGTTACTCACTGGTCTGACGTATTTTCGCTATGGAAACACTGATTTATTCTACAATTATTTAGATTTGCATTCACGGTACATCCTAAATGAAATGAAATGAAACTTTAATGGCACTTCTCCTCTGACCAATTTTGGGGGAGTTGGCGGAAGGGAATCCGCAAAATTACTGACGTGTAAGTTACGGACAGGTGGTCTGATTTCAGTGAAATTTTGTGGGTGGTGAACTGATAACAACATATATATAATGTGTCCGAACCACTTGCAGCAGCCACAGGGGGAGCTGGAAGGGGGTTGGGGGGGGGGGGTCCAGAAATTGTGGAAGTGCACGAGAAAGTTGGACAGTACCGATTTTATGCGGCCTAGATATGTCATTTGGGTCCGGACCGGATTCGGCAACAGTGAGAGGGATGAAGGGTGTACCGAAAATTGGCAGATATACTCCGATCCGAGATAAATTCGGTATGGAAGAAGAGACCGTGATGAGTCCGAGTCGTACTCGGAGGGCAATTTCTCCGCCGAGACGTTAACTTGGACTCGTGACTCTGCAGGATTTCGAGACAAGACGTGTCCGAGTCCTGCCCCGTAAACGACGAGACCGAGATGAATCCATGAACAAGACCAAAGGTTTCGATGGGATCCCAAAAATTCAATATCTGATCCAGACAACTGGGTCTTGTCTTAGCCAGATCCAGTCTTCGCCAGACTCCTTGAACATTTTTACAATTAAAATTCAGAAACTGATTAAGGCCAAATAGCTAATCACCTGAGAAAACCAAGTTCAGATTTGGATTCAGCATGTGTGTTTACCCCTATAAGTCATATCTGTTTTGACGAAAACTTCCTGCCACTTCTGCCAATTTCCCGGTTCCGGCCGAACTCCAGAACTACTTGTCCGGCGAAAAAAGAAAGCTCAAAGACGAAATCAGGGTATCTTCTTTCCCCAGTAATGAACATCTAATCAACCTCAAATAGAAATTTAGCTTATAACAAATTTTCCGATTCCAGCAGGATTCCGGTCGACTATATGTCCGGGTAAAATACGATTGTCATACAGGGACTCAGCATCTCTTCTTACCCCTAAATCGCTTATCTAATGAACTAGAAATAAAACTTTGACTTCCAACAGTTTTCCGGTTTTGGCCGGATTCTGGACGAACTACATGTCCGGGTAGAAACTTGTTTTCACATAAGTGTTCAGCATGTCTCCTTGCCCTAAATCGAACATCTAACCAACTCCAAATAAAACTTTTAATTTTGACAAACTTTCCGGTTTGGGCCGGATTCCGGTCGAAATACTTGTCCGTCGAGAAAATAGTTTTCACCATCGTCTTCAGCATGTCTTCCTACCTCTAAATCGAACATTTAATCAACTTCAAATAAAACTTTTACTTTCAACAAACTTTCCGGTTTGGGCCGGATTCCGGGCGAAATACTTGTCCGTCGAAAAAATAGTTTTCACCATCGTCTTCAGCATGTCTTCCTACCCCTAAATCGAACATCTAATCAATTTCAAATAAAACTTTTACTTTCAACAAACTTTCCGGTTTGGGCCGGATTCCGGGCGAAATACTTGTCCGTCGAGAAAATAATTTTCACCATCGTCTTCAGCATGTCTTCCTACCCCTAAATTGAACATCTAATCAACTTCAAATAAAACTTTTACTTTCAACAAACTTTCCGGTTTGGGCCGGATTCCGGGCGAACTACTTGTCCGATGACAAAATGGTTTTCACCATCGTGTTCAGCATGTCTTCTTACCCCATAATCGACTATCACATTAGCTGTTTCAAAATATTTTGTTTGTCCCTTAATTTGAATCCCCTCCCCCACCCCTAAATGTAGAGCTACAAAGCCCATCTACGAACTTGACTGGTCCGACGACCCAACGAACCCTTACACCAAGTTTCATCAAAATATCTCATTCCCTTCGAGAGTTATCGTGCTTACAGACGGACGGACAGACGGACGGACGGACGGACGGACGGACAGACGGACGGACGGACAGACGGACAACTTTTGCGATGTCATAGGTATCCCTCCACTTACGTTTTGGGATCCCAAAAAGGCGTCTCGAGACGAGTCCGAGTCCCCCAGCTCTGCTACACGTAGCTTCTACAACACTAAATAACAAAAAGACGTTACACATAAATTGTGAAAAAGCAGACTCCCCCATTTAACAGATGTTCTATGTAAGGAAGCATCTTCAATTAAATATTCCATCATCCCAAGCTGACAATATCCTTTTTTTCATTTTTCATTCCTACTTCATTTAAAAGTAACTTACTAATCTTCCACAAAAAGTGTCGGTTAACCATACCTAGCCTTCCAACACGAAGTTTGGTACATTCTTTCGTCCTTACATTTAAGTGTTAACCTACACCAGTGAGCATGACATGCTTACCAAAACACAGCCAAGCTTTGACAGTCAAGCACAAGACAATGGTCTGACATTTCTTTCCAGTGGGAGAGGCCATGACCATTCACAAATCTACCACAGTTGATATCTCCACAGCAGAGACAGAGCCAGGGACTAACTTCTGTCTTGCAAACTGGAAAGACAAAGAATTTCATTACACTACCACCCAACATCAGGGACGTCATTTCACGAAAAACCTGGGGGAGGGGGGGGGGGGCGGGGCGATGCCTTTCTGGGTCATTAGCTTGGTTTGATTGGTCAACGTTGCATAAAGTTAAGATCAACTTTATAATAATAATAACAATAATTTATTTTCAACCCACTTTTCTCTAAAAAGACAAGCGGAGTAAAGTTACACACAAAAGGAGAAGAAAAAGACAAAAGCATATGAACTACTTAACATTCATCTCGGACAGTAACACGCGGATAATACTATGGTTTGGACCTAGGGACGTGAATGCATTACTTGTTAACTTAGCACTACGTAACTCAAAAGACTGAAGAATATCAGTGGCACCATACTTCTTAACAATATGCAACTGCGTGTCATAATTTTCTCAAATCACTTTGCTCTACCCGACAGCCTCATCTGGTGTTCCAGATATGCATCGTTTCAGATTTCCCTACACTAGTCAATAAGACTAGGCCCTGCTAGAGTTAAACTCTTAAATTAGGGTTGGCTCAGATCGCTACTAGTCAATCCTTGCTTAGCTTTTGATTTGTTGCATGAAGCTGGAATAGCAAAGCGTACATTTAAACTGTTTCTAAGCCACATTTACTATATATAACCAGGCAGGAAAACAGGCAACTCAGGCAGTCAGCTAGGACACACACAGCAGACTTGTAATACACATTGCCAATTAATGATTAGTTAGCTGTCTGATAATATCCGGTTAGATAGATAAAACAGGTTAACCCAATCTCATGAATATGAGATCAACTATCAAATCTATAAGAGAGCCTGAGTTTTGAAATAAATGTAATTTATGGGACAACCAAAGTTTTTAGATCATCACACTAATCACATTCTCAAATCTGCATGAGAGAAAACCCATGTGTCTGCTAGACAACCTGTTTTAACTGTATAGCCTAACCCCAAATGACTGATAGAGCGAATAGCCATAGCATAAATGGTGACAAGGGGGTAAACACATATGAATACCATAGCCTACTCACCCCTGCCAGCATACCCCAGCATTTGAGTATGGGTATCAAAAAGGGAGACTGAATGAGCTTTCAAGACTGATCTTTGCCCCCCCCCCCCAAGCATGTAAAGTTTGCTCAAATCCCTTCTTTTGAGAAGTTCTATTGACAATATTATGCTGGGGCAGGGTGCAACTTGGCCAATAGGTCAGTGAACCAAAAACACCTGATTTTTGGATACCCTATGCCAAATTTTGGGTATACCTAGCATTTGGCCTACCCTATGCCAAATGCTCGATACCTGTTGGTACCACTATAGAGAAATTCTAACTGGTTGATATCTCAGCTTCACTCAAACCATCAAATTCTATAGGGTTGGAGTATCGAGCATTTGGCATCATGTATGCAGGGCTAGGCAGGATATGCTAAACGGTTGATATACCCAGCATTTGGCATAGGGTATAATGAATAGATGGCACTTTATACAAGGGACTGTGACAGCACAACGAAGCAACCATGTTCCATGACATGGGGATGTGAACCTGCTTCTATCAGACTGACTATTGACCTATTATAGTGGTTTGCAAATTATGTTCACAGGCCTCTTGCTAACTCAAATGGTAGAGTGTCTGCCTTGTAACTGTAAGTAGAGGGTCCTTAGTTTAAATGTCCACGTAGGAGCATTTTGTCTTTCAGTTCACTACTAATAATTGGCATAGGAAAGTTCACTACTTATAAATTGGCATACGGGATCCAAGAGTTGTAGACTGAACTAGGTGCAACACCTTTGCAGGGGTTACAGGATACCTTGCCCTCCCCCCCCCCTCCCATGAGTGAAATATATGCATGCAATTCCCACTGTTTCTTTCCAGCCTCTACACTTGCCAACTGTGTGAAATTGGGCCTTGATTGAAAGGTCTAATTATTCTCTAGTACCTAATAGTTTTTAGGTCTTTGTTACATAAAACACAAAAGTTGCAGCGTTGCCAAATGTGTGACCAAGGCAAAATTATTTTTTGCACCATCTTCCATCTCTTTTGCGCCTTTCTTGGATTTATTTATGCTACCAGGTTAACCCAAGGCCAAGCAGCTGGAGTGTGACTATTAGCACCAGCATCATTCTGTTGCATGTATTGCACTTTTTCAGTTTTGTTTTGCATCAGATAATTCTTCAAAGAAGAACTAGGAGTATGTGGATGACATCAATTGGGTCAGGTCAGGACAGGGTCAGGATGGATGTATTTTGATGTTCCACCTGCAGCAGCCCTTGTAATGTGGGTTATGCAAATAGAAAGGTATCCTATCCTGTATGCTCTTTTTCCAAGGCCATCTCTAGAGTGGGGACCCAGGCAAGTCTCAGGTTGACCCTGTAATCAAAGAAAAGGTCAGGGCATACCTGAACAAATCCATGGTGGTCCTGCAGATGGCTCTGATTGCAGTCTTTTTACTGTTGATGAGAGATGACTGCAGCCCATCTGTACACGATTTGGTGTTTGAGACAGAAGACTGTCAGCATAAAGTTATGAAAAGAACTTATCGTACTTATCCACCCACAAAAACAAGCGATAAATGCTAATTACGCCGTCCAGAAGTGACTCCAACCATACTGTACAATACCAATTACCACTTACAAATGTTACAAATCTGACCGCTAGGCAGCATGAGCATCGGTACTAAACTTCTACCAGTCGTGGAAGGATGTTGCTATTTTTCCGCCATAAAGATTCAGATTTGAAATTCACAAGCGAAGAAAAACATCATATGCACGGCGGGTTATTTTTCCCCGGAGACGAGAGGGGAAAGTGTTCACACGGTACCGGGGTATTTTTCAAGGGAGAGTAGTAGTGTCATGTGGCAATAGATTCCAAGGTTGTAAAGCTCAGGATATCTCTCTACAAAGGACACCACCACAGGGGTGGCTCGAAGCACTCAGGCCAGGGGTGGGGGGGGGACCCCTCATTACAACGACTCCTGGATCGTAACATACGACTCGCACGCAACGACAAAAATGAACTGTTGCCTCTACACGACAATTGCGCACAGTCCCCACCAACAAATATTAGAGCCGGTGTAAAACTAGCTACAATGCATCAGCTGAAATTATTCTTGTAATCAAATTTTGTTTTTACAGACATTCATAGCCGACGAGACTTGCGTTGTGTTTTTTTTTTTTCGGGTGTAGTTTCACTGTAGTTCTGATGTACTTTTGTTTCATTATAAAGTACCGTGTACCGTTTTGTTTGTCATTCGGCACACTGTACTTTCATGGCGAAAACTAAAGCACGTAAAACTACAGTGAGCTAAAATCTGAAAAATTGCAACTCAAAACTGGTTTGCAGAATTTGATTCCTTCCGTGTAAAAACGAACCCCAATTCAATGACGAAACAAACTTTCCTTTCGCCTTTCACCCGATAGAAACAATATACCTTTCCGCAATGCAGCATATTCAAGCACATCCGAAAGGTTTATATCTGCTTCAATCTTCTTCTGTGACCTTACCACGAAATTAAGTCCGCGTCTCAATACGCGACAGAAGATGCTATACACAACAATGAAGAACGTGAAGTTCGCTTTTAGAATAATTTAAACATAAAAGAATCATAGCGGTTTCCTGAATTTTACGAAGGCTTTTCAGATGTGCTTTAGCACTAGTATACAGGGGCGTCACTTATGGGCCTCCCCCCCCCCCACCAATATTGTCAGCCAGTCGTTAAAATAATAGCTTAATCTGCGCGAAGCGCCGCGATTTTTCGTAAAAAAGTTTTTTTTTCGGAAACAGTCGATTATTCTTCAAAACCGTCGCTTTTTCGTCAAAACAGTCGTTCTTTTTCGTACAAAAAGTCGGTAAAAATGACCAGCCAGTCGGTAAATACCTTGCGCCCCTCAAACTGTTTGGCTAGGAGCTATTCCAGCGCCTGTAGAATCCCTCATGTCCTGGAAAACGAATCTCGGGTGTATACATTAAAATCTTTCTTGTCCTTTTCAAGCGTTGTTCCCACCTTAGTCTCCCTTTGTAATTGACATTTTTCAGTCTCTTCTGGGCACACTTGTTTCGCGGGTCTCCTGTCATTTGATTGATGTTTAAAAATTCTATGCCTTCTTTTTGGGATCCCAAAACGTAAGTGGAGGGATACCTATGACATCGCAAAAGTTGTCCGTCCGTCCGTCCGTCCGTCTGTCCGTCCGTCTGTAAGCACGATAACTCTCGAAGGGAATGAGATATTTTGATGAAACTTGGTGTGAGGGTTCGTTGGGTCGTCGGACCAGTCAAGTTCGTAGATGGGCTTTGTAGCTCTACATTTAGGGGTGGGGGAGGGGATTCGAATTAAGGGACAAACAAAATATTTTGAAACAGCTAGTGTGATAGTTGATTATGGGGTAAGAAGACATGCTGAACACGATGGTGAAAACCATTTTGTCTTCGGACATGTAGTTCGCCCGGAATCCGGCCAAAACCGGAAAGTTTGTCGAAAGTACAAGTTTTATTTGAAGTTGATTAGATGTTCGATTTAGGGGTAGGAAGACATGCTGAAGACGATGGTGTAAATTATTGTCTCGACGGACAAGTATTTCGCCCGGAATCCGGCCCAGACCGGAAAGTTTGTTGAAAGTAAAAGTTTTATTTGAAATTGTTTAGATGTTCGATTTAGGGTAGGAAGACATGCTGAAGACGATGGTGAAAACTATTTTCTCGATGGACAACTATTTCGCCCGGAATCCGGCCCAAACCGGAAAGTTTGTTGAAAGTAAAAGTTTTATTTGAAGTTGATTAAATGTTCGATTTAGAGGTAGGGAGACATGCTGAAGACGATGGTGAAAACTATTTTCTCGACGGACAAGTATTTCGACCGGAATCCGGCCCAAACCGGAAAGTTTGTCAAAATTAAAAGTTTTGTTTGGAGTTGATTAGATGTTTGATTTAGGGCAAGAAGACATGCTGAACACTTATGTGAAAACAAGTTTCTACCCGGACATGTAGTTCGTCCGGAATCCGGCCAAAACCGGAAAACTGTTGGAAGTCAAAGTTTTATTTCTAGTTGATTAGATAAGCGATTTAGGGGTAAGAAGAGATGCTGAGTCCCTGTGTGACTATCGTATTTTACCCGGACATATAGTTCGACGGGAATCCGGCTGGAATCGGAAAATTTGTTATAAGCTAAATTTCTATTTGAAATTGATTAGATGTTCATTACTGGGGAAAGAAGATACCCTGATTTCGTCTTTGAGCTTTCTTTTTTCGCCGGACAAGTAGTTCTGGTGTTCGGCCGGAACCGGGAAATTGGCAGAAGTGGCAGGAAGTTTTCGTCAAAACAGATATGACTTATAGGGGTAAACACACATGCTGAATCCAAATCTGAACTTGGTTTTCTCAGGTGATTAGCTATTTGGCCTTAATCTGTTTCTGAATTTTAATTGTAAAAATGTTCAAGGAGTCTGGCGAAGACTGGATCTGGCTAAGGCAAGACCCAGTTGTCTGGATCAGATATTGAATTTTTGGGATCCCATCGAAACCTTTGGTCTTGTTTCAATTGTAGTCAAAGTTTGACCAGTAATCCATGCACATAACCTTAGGCGTATTCTCGGCGTTCCCCGAGGACTCGTCGGGGAATCGTAAAGAACGGCGAGAATAAAGGGAGTCACTCCACGCGGACTCCGCGTACAGAAACAGCGAGAACACGGGGAATGCTTCCAAAATGGACTTCGTTCGAAAAAGCAATATGCAGTTGACGAAATTAGTCCGGATCCACTTCATTTTTGGTTTTGTTTATTCTGATTGTTTTCAATTAATTTTACATTGCACCAACACCACCAAAAATTGATTCCCCTCCGAATCTGAAAGGGAGTCCTTATTGATGATGGTGATGATAATCGAAGCATTCCCTGTACGTGGGGACTCGCGAGAATACGGGGAGTGAGTCCCCGGGACAAACAAAAACGCGGGGACTCCTCAAGTGGAGTCCTCGGGGAACGGCGAGAATACGCCTATGGGAGTAAAACAGGTAGCCGTGTTGCTGCCCCTATGAATCATGTCTCCGACCTATCGGGGTTATGAAATCTGGTTTAAACGACTCGACTTGTTTTTGGGATCCCAAAACGTAAGTGGAGGGATACCTATGACATCGCAAAAATTGTCCGTCTGTCCGTCCGTCCGTCCGTCCGTCTGTAAGCACGATAACTCTCGAAGGGAATGAGATATTTTGATGAGACTTGGTGTGAGGGTTCGTTGGGTCGTCGGACCAGTCAAGTTCGTAGATGGGCTTTGTAGCTCTACATTTAGGGGTGGGGGGAGGGGATTCAAATTAAGGGACAAACAAAATATTTTGAAACAGCTAATGTGATAGTCGATTATGGGGTAAGAAGACATGCTGAACGCGATGGTGAAAACCATTTTGTCATCGGACAAGTAGTTCGCCCGGAATCCGGCCAAAACCGGAAAGTTTGTTGAAAGTAAAAGTTTTATTTGAAGTTGATTAGATGTTCGATTTAGTGGTAGGAAGACATGCTGAAGACGATGGTGAAAATTATTTTCTCTACGGACAAGTATTTCGCCCGGAATCCGGCCCAAACCGGAAAGTTTGTTGAAAGTAAAAGTTTTATTTGAAATTGATTAGATGTTCGATTTAAGGGTAGGAAGACATGCTGAAGACGATGGTGAAAACTATTTTCTCGATGGACAAGTATTTCCCCCGGAATCCGGCCCAAACCGGAAAGTTTGTTGAAAGTAAAAGTTTTATTTGAAGTTGATTAAATGTTCGATTTAGAGGTAGGGAGACATGCGGAAGACGATGGTGAAAACTATTTTCTCGACGGACAAGTATTTCGACCGGAATCCGGCCCAAACCGGAAAGTTTGTCAAAATTAAAAGTTTTATTTGGAGTTGATTAGATGTTCGATTTAGGGCAAGAAGACATGCTGAACACTTATGTGAAAACAAGTTTCTACCCGGACATGTAGTTCGTCCGGAATCCGGCCAAAACCGGAAAACAGTTGGAAGTCAAAGTTGTATTTCTAGTTGATTAGACAAGCGATTGAGGGGTAAGAAGAGATGCTGAGTCCCTGTGTGACAATCGTATTTTACCCGGACATATAGTTCGACCGGAATCCGGCTGGAATCTGAAAATTTGTTATAAGCTAAATTTCTATTTGAAATTGATTAGATGTTCATTACTGGGGAAAGAAGATACCCTGATTTCGTCTTTGAGCTTTCTTTTTTCGCCGGACAAGTAGTTCTGGAGTTCGGCCGGAACCGGGAAATTGGCAGAAGTGGCAGGAAGTTTTCGTCAAAACAGATATGACTTATAGGGGTAAACACACATGCTGAATCCAAATCTGAACTTGGTTTTCTCAGGTGATTAGCTATTTGGCCTTAATCTGTTTCTGAATTTTAATTGTAAAAATGTTCAAGGAGTCTGGCGAAGACTGGATCTGGCTAAGACAAGACCCAGTTGTCTGGATCAGATATTGAATTTTTGGGATCCCATCGAAACCTTTGGTCTTGTTAGGGACGGGATTACGAATGAAGCTGTGCAGAGACAAAATTAACAATTATTTTTAAACGACTCGGATTGTTTTTAATTAAAATGAATGCCCGGGACCTTGGCGAGGCCAAAATAAACGACTGATACGACTTAGCA
Source organism: Branchinecta lynchi (assembly GCA_023053575.1). Classification (NCBI taxonomy): domain Eukaryota; kingdom Metazoa; phylum Arthropoda; class Branchiopoda; order Anostraca; family Branchinectidae; genus Branchinecta; species Branchinecta lynchi. The sequence goes on from JAKZAP010000016.1 coordinate 8,003,037, forward strand.
AAAGGCAGGGGGGATCACCCCTCCCCCCCTCTTCAGGCCACCCCTGCACCAACATGTATCCATTTGGATCACTTTTTATATGGACATAATCGAAAGTTTTGCTCGGAAATCCGATTTTGTTGTTGCTGAGATCAAAGAATACCCTTTAAGGAGCTGAATACGAAGTAGCAGACAATTTATAGGAAAGGGTATAATCTTGGAATAATTTTCAAGATCTGGCTTTACGGCCCATTTACGCCGCTTTAAAAATTCTTGGAAGAATAGCGACGCCGCTATGAACCTATGCACCTTATACAAGAAAAGATTTGAAACATCAAAGTAGGGCTGTGATTGTTTACATGTCTGATTTTTGTTAGAACTGAACTGAGGAAAGCTACCGGCTCGTTACTTCTTTGAATACAAGGTAGCCTAGATTATATTCTATCTTGGTCTAACTACTGGCTAATTTTGTTCCAGCATGAGTCAAATGTTCATTTATCTAGAGCTAGTCCTGTCCTAACTTCCTTGAACCTCGTTATGAATGGTGCTTGATGTAATCTTGTATGCCTATTAATTATTATGGGCATTGATGTGACTGGAGAGTGTTTCTTAAAATGTTTCACCACCATAGCCAATTCCTCTTTTTTTATCCTGAATTCTAAAACTGTCCAGGCCCTAGTTACCCTAGACTAGGGTAACTATCCTAGTTTCCGAAAGATTTTCACACTTCCTGGCAGATTTATTTTTTAAAAATTGCAATAAGTTTGCCTGAGCAGATAGAAGAAAATTGCCATTAACTGATCATGCATTAGTTGCGTTTTTGCAGATACCATTCATGATAACTGTTGCCACTGTAACTGGATGTGCAATTAGTCGCAGGGTTGCCACGGGTGGGGATTTATCTCAGAATTCCGGTTTTAATTTTTGTGATGGGGATTCGGGGATTTCCGTGATTTTGCTCCAGGATTCCGGGATTTTCCTGTTTATTTTGGGATTTTTGCCTGGTTGATAATGTGCAGATAAAAAGTAATACAGTTCTAGTACTATCTTTCGGAATAAAAAACAAAAAAAAATCATTTCGAGTAACACACCGAGATTTTTATCCCGACATTTTGTCGGGACTCGACATAATAAAAGCAATACCTCCAAGACGGATCCTTTTTATCTACTTTTTGCGATCCCAAAACCTTAGTTAACTCTCGAAGGAGTTAAGCTTTTGTTCAACTTTGATATAGGTATTCTTTGCGTCAAAGTACAGGTAAAGCTCCTAGATGGGCACCGTAGCCCCGTATTTAGGGATGGAGGTTCAAACCAAGGGGCGAATATTTTTTTTAAATGCTAATCAAATACTCGATTTAGGGGTAAGTAAGGAGACATGCTGAATTCGCTTTTGAACTTTAGTTTCCTGCCTGACACTTTCACCTGAAATCCAACCAAGAAGAAAATCGGCAGTTATTCCTGAGGTCAATCAAAGATTCAATATCTGGGTAAAAATACGTGCCAAATCCATATCTGAAGTCTATTTTCTCCCAGGACAAGAAATCTACCCGATATCAGAACAAAACAATTGGGGTTGAAAAGAAGAGAATTCTCAAGTCTATCAGATTTTGTTTGGGGGTAAAAATGTTTGCTGAGTCCGCATTTGTTCTATCATTGGATCAGTAGTTTGCCGTAGTCAGGGAGAAGAGGCATAAAAACACGTAAAAGTTACCAGTAAAACTGATTGGAAGGTTGATAAACTGGAAAAAGACACAATGAGAGAAATACTACACTTGTTCTCGCCTCGGATGGACAGTGGCTAGAATCGTCTCGGGAAGTTGACAAATGAACCTATAATTTATCAGATTTTCTTTTTACTAACCTATCTCGAAAGGAGTCAGTCAGGGATCCATTACACCTTTACGAGTTTTCGAAATCTGTCAGACCCGATTGCCTTTATCAGGAAGTCCAAACAAAGTTCCCCTTTGGGGTCCCATTTAAAGCTATGCTCTTCTTATCTACGGTCGGATGCTCCATGTTTCGATGGATGCCCTACTGCCTGCTATAGCAGACGAAAGTACCCATTGGTATAAATAAGACAGCAAAGTGATGACAGCAAATATTGTCCACTGGGCAAGTTAAACAATATTATTGACATGCGCGGACGAAGCAGCCAAGTAATATGCGCCTGAAATGTATGAATTGCAAGATATACCGATTTGCATGCAAGAAATACGCTTCAGGTAGCCTACTTGCCAGTGTAGCAGTCTGTTAACGCTCTGGTCTGGCTAGTTTGTGCCCTACAAATGCGAGAACGTCAGAAACAGAAATGGGGATTTTTGTCCCCATTCCGGGATTTGTTCCCTTCAAATTCTGGGATTTTATTTTGGACTTAGTGGCAACCCTTATTAGTCGTTTTTGCAGTTTTCGTGGTATCCGATATATGGTTGCTCTGCAAAAATTACTGTTTTCGAAATTGCACTTTTCAAAGTGATCCCAAAAGAAAAACTGATATCCAGTTACATCACTAAATGCTAAACTTCTTTCTCACCAATCCGACAAAATTGATCAAAGTGAGATGATTTTTTAGATACTACAACCAGTTACCACGGTCGGACCATAGTATCTGAATATCAGATACCACAATAACTGCAAAAACGCCTTTTGGCTGTGGTATCAGATACTATGTTAACTGCAAAAACGACTTTAGACTGTGCTCATGGTATCTGCATCTGCAATGCAACTATTTTAAAACTGGCTTACTTACTGGTATGCAGCTGGTATGTACCACCTTTGTACTTTGAAGAGGATGGTGGAAATAGTCTTTTTTTGAACCATAGTAGCATTTCTCAGTTTCCAAATGCCAAAAGATCAGAAAACCATTTGGGGTACCATCGTTCGGAACCGATGTTCATTTTTCATCTCAGTTACCAAGTTTAGATTCAAAACCGAAGCTGATTGTTGGTTCATTTCAAACGGCACACTGTGTCTTCTTAGCCGGTTGCGGGGCTCTGTGGGGGGGAGTTGGAGGGGGTTTCCTGGAATTCCGCGAGTCGTGAGTTAGAATAGTTCCAAATGTACTAAGACAAGGAAACTTTGCAGGCATATTAGTGACCCGATTTAATTGACTGAAGAACCTCACACAACATACTCCCGGAAGCTGCAAAATTAATTAGCCCATTGCGTAGTTTACATGTTAGTAGTAGTAGTAGTAGTTAGAACAGTTTTTTTGAAAATAAACATTTTGTTTTCAATAGCACAACAAAAGCAGGGCTTGCGAGGTTGTGCTAACTTTTAAGAAGAAAAAAAAGAAGAGAAGAGAGAGTATGGAGAATGAGACCATGTACCCATAGAGGAACAAAACAAAAACGTTAACGAACAACATTACCTTACGTGACCCCCAAACAACAAAACAAATAAAATTATATAAATCTTACAGAAAAACAAACCTGAAACAAATTTATTCAATCAGTTCGGAAGGTATACCTGCCGAGCAACTCCATACGTAAATCAGGCTTAAATTGGTTAAAATTACCGATTTCCTTAATACCTTTACTTAGTTTATTCCACAGCTTGGAAGCTCTGTAAATAATGGAGAAGGAAGACATTCTTGTAACTAGCCGAGGAGCCTCAATATTTCCTCGTATCCGAGTATTGTGTTGATTAACATCTGACCTCTCACAGAATATTCCTGCAGAACAATCCGGAATGCTCTCATTGTAACACTTATATATAAAAATCAACGTATAAAAATTACGTAATCCAGCTGCAGGCATTAGATAACATAAGAACTGTTGTGTAAACTTATCTGATGGTCTTCTCACGGTAAGAGGTTAAATAAATTAACAAAAGGATTATTGTTCACACTTTCTTTCGAATAAGACTTGGTGACTCATATGTTTATTTATTCTGTGGGAAAATCTAGACAAAACTCAGGCCATAAATGGCCTGTTGTCTCAATCCCCCGATTCACAATTTATGGTCAAACATCACTTTAAAAATACAACTGATGAAAACATCACTGCAAACACAGTTGATGAGAAAATAAATTATTTGACCACTTTGTATTGTGTTCTTACCTTAAACCTTGGACTGCCGAGATGTTTTCTTTGTACGGTTGAACTGCCGTTTCATTTGTCGTTCCTGAAACGACAAACTAAGGCGGAAAGTCAGTTTCAATATTTTGGTTAGCTAATTAGTGCGCATTTTCAAGATTCTCGAAAAAACAAGAGCTACGAGCTCATATGGCACTTGTACGAGTAGGCTGTACAAGAAAGTAGATGAAAACGTCACAAAATACACCCGCCATCCAAAAAGGCGGTTCGTAAATAGAAATAGGATATTTAGTTTCACTCATTTCTGAGCAGTTCCGGCATCGTCTCGATTGCAAATGCACATGACTGTTCAAACTTTCATCCCAATAAATCCATTTGTTTGATCCCTAGACGTGCTGCACGATTTCCGGTACTCACTCTATTTCCACCTACCGTGGCCGAATCTGGTTCGGAATAAAAAAAAAATCGACCACCTAAAGCATCTTCGTTTATGCATGCATGTCTACCAAGTTTCACTCGAATCTGAGCATTTTTGGAAAGTTCCGGTACCCCCCCCCCTTCCCACCAACGTTGTCGGAGCCGGTTCGGGCCCAATCTCTTAATTCCCTCATCAAGTTTGACTGAAATTGGAGCATAGCCTATCTGCAAGTTTCCAGTACCCCCCCCCCCCCCCTACCTTGGCTGAATCCGGCCCAGACGCCAAATAACAAATCTAGGCCGCATAAACTCGGCACTGTCAAATTGCATCTCATTCGGTCCATCCGTTTGGTTTTTGTGCATGTCAAAAGTCCCCCCACCCCCAATTCCCCTAATCGTGGTCGCATATGGTTCGAACGCATGTTTTACATGTCGAGGCCATCGATTCGTATCACCCATGAAGTTTCACTCGAATCAGACCACTCGTTCGCAATTTTTAGAAGTCCATATTTCTCTTCTCTTGCTCCCCCAAAAATGCTCCGATCTAGGAACGGAAGTTTCCGGGGGTATGTTGTGTCAGGTTTTTAAGTCAAGATAATTCGGGTCGCTAATATGCCTGCAAAGTTTCGTTGTCGTTTTACATCTGGAACTATTCTAACTCACGACTACCGGAAATCCAGGAAACCCCCTCCAACTCCCCCCACAGAGCCCCGAAACCATCTGGCTCCGTCAATTTCATCTAGGCCTAATGCTTGTTCCATCCATTAAGTTTCGTCCCAATCCCTCTGCTTTTAGAGTTTCTTGAGTTTTCCACCCCCCCCCCATCCCCACAGGTATCGGACCCGACCCGGACGTGACACTGAACGTCCAAGGCGATAGCTCACCAGACAAGTTTCATTCAAATCCGATCACCCGTTCAAAAGTTATGCACGCCACTAGATTCCGGACTCCCCATCCACCCACTCCCCCCACGATGGTCGGGTCGGGGAAACGGCTGTTCTCAAGTCAATCTGTTCGGATCCCTGACATACCTGCCAAGTTTCATCGCCCTAGGACATCAGGAAGTATGCCGAACTCGCGGGATCGCTAGAAATCCGGCCCCCCACCCCAACTCCCCCAGAGTGCCCTGATCCGGTCCGGTTATGTCAATGACGTGTCT